>RJWM01026033.1:0-28582 GCA_004363535.1 Dasyprocta punctata | reverse complement strand
GGACCCCTGCTGGCCTCGCCCAAGATCCATGGCAGTGCTGTTTTTATTCTGATGAATAACAGTGCTAAAATGTCTTCCAACTTGACAAGACACCAAAGTTAGGTGCTGAGAGAGACACTTCAATTTCAAGCTTAAAGATTACTTTGGGTCCCCCAGGACTCAGAAGCAATTTAGAGCTGATACCCTGAACAAGAGAAAGGTTAGAAGATTAAGACCAACTGCTGTTTGGATAAATGGTTGGTAATTGCCCATATCCGCAATTATACACTGGCACATAATTTCTTTTCCACTACCTTTTTCCTCTCCTGCGTCCCGTCAGGCCTGATCCGGTAGGAGCCCACCTTGGTCTTCTTTTGCCGAGCCTTGGTGATGTCGTACTCCACTTCATCCATCAGTGCCCTGCATGCTGAACCAGACGTGGGACAGCCAGTCAGGAAGCAGGTAGTGGTCTCTGGCAGGCACCGGGGCCCTCTGCACAGCGTGCCTGGCAGCTGGCGGCCACACAGACTGCTGAACAGGGAGGGTCCTGCGCTGCCCTGTCCAAAGATAACCCTGGGAGACTCGCTGGCTTTGTACTCCGTTTCGTACTCTGCATGTGTTTTGCTCTTTTAAATGTAGGCTATGAGCTTGGCTGACATGGGAAGCCTCCGTGGCTGCGTTAGACCTAAGCGTCCTTTGCACAGTGCAGTCTCAAACTGCGTTCTGCTCCCAAAAGTCTACTTCTGCTGCACTGAGGCTGGAGGAGACCCTCTGGAACTTACCTTTCATCAGCCGCATGTCTGCTTTCCCCCCGAGCCCCTCTCCCCTCTTCCCCAAGCCCACAAGGCCTAGTCCTCGCAGATAAAAAGCAAAGCCTTGCAGTGACTCTCTGCATCAGCTGGAAACTGACAGAATTTCCCCTCTCTCCCTTGACTGAGGATGAGAAGCCAGCGCAACGCGACCAGCCCGGAGGGGTGCGACCGGGCATCGATGTTCGTGAACCCACGGCTGCCTGCAGGGCTGAATGGCTCTCCTGGCTGGAGAATGACACATACAGCCCTGTCTGATTTGAGCCTGCATTTCCAAGTCTGCCTGTTAGAGTGGCAGGAGCTTCATGTGCCCAGGATTTGCCTTCGGCACTGTCGCCCCCACTCTGCGCCTGGCACTCTCCTCTGATTGTGCCCTGGCTCACGCGGCTGGTGGCACAGACTGCTTGGATAGTGACAAAGACTGCCGTGGTCATGGAGACGCCTGGTGCACAGGGCTGGCTGCTGTCCAGGCAGCATGCTGGGAGGGACCCTTCCCACGGTCCCAATGGCATGGCCGGCTGAGAGGGACAGGGCAGCTTCCGGGAGCCTGCTGTCTTCACACCCAGCTTTGGCATGCAGGCCAGGAGCTCTGGCCTCGGCGGCCCTCAAGCCTGGCCTGGTGACCCTGGTCACTGTGATGAACTATTGCTGATCTTCAGGTCTAGGGTGGCACTCAGTCCTTCTTGGCCCAACAACCCAGCAAGGAACCTGTGTCCCTGAGGCCCATCAGTCGGGTTGGAAGGCTGCTCGGCCCTGGTCAGAGGTGGAGGACATGGATGATGGCAGCGTTTAGCATCTGTGCAAGGAAAAGCCACAGCCACAGTGCTCTCCTGTCCCTCCGGTCACTCCCTTTCAGAGCTCGCTTTTTCTGCTCTCTCCAGCTAGGAGAGGCCCTGTTGCTTGGCACTAAAATGCATGCACTTTTCGGAAGCTTTTGGAGCTTGACTATGGGCTGGAGCTATTTCACTGTTCAGGGTGTACCAGGGACTTTGGGGTGTCAGCTCCATGACTGAACCCTCTAGGGAGACTTGGTGTTCTCCACTTAGGCAACGCAGCAGAAAAGTTGTGGTGTCTTGCTGTTTGCTGCTGGTCTCTGACCCACTCTGCATGAAGTGGATTCGCCAGTCTCTCCACTGTGAGGTCTCCCGGGTCACCACTGTGCCTTCCCCCTCTGCTTGGGACCCAGGGATGAGCCTGGGGGCCCCGTCCCCCCATGTCCTTGCTCTCTGTGCCTGCCCTGCAGACTGTGTGGGTGTCCCCACTCTCAGGAGCCGCCAAGGCCAGCCCTGCCTGTCCACACAGAAGGGAGCATATCATGGCCATCAGGGCCACAGTTAGTGCCCACTCCCTGCTCTCAGCCATCTTGGGGCACAGCACAGGTGCAGGAAGGTGGCTTCCGGGGTGTGACTGCCACATCACCGAGCACTCCCAAGTGCTCTGAGTTGTCGGGGTGACAGTGACAGGCCCAGGACACAGCCACCATCCCTAGGAGGCTTGGAAAGAGCAGGGGAAGGAGGGCAGGTGAGCGGCCAAGCGAGGTAGCTGTGCACAACCTGTTTCCCTCAGGGGAACTCGTCCCCATGCTGGAGATCCTGAAGGCCACAGTGTCACAATGAGCCTCCTGGAAAAACCCACACCTAGCAGCTGGCCAGGGCAGGACAGAAACCCTGGTTGTCAGAGTCAGTGGGGACCGCTCAGGCCACAGGGCTGTCTCTGGGCCCACATCCAGTCTCCTGGCTGGCCCTGCTCCCCCTTCCGCAGGTGGGATGGGGACCCAGGAAGGGGCTCAGGGCTCAGCCAGCTGGGAGCTGGGCATCAAGGGCTGACAAGGACACCACCCCGCCTGCCTCTTTGTCACAGAGTCAGGTGCCTGGGACCTTGGCCCTGGGGATGGAGCACACTTCCCAGTCCAGCAGAGCTTCCGGGTCAGGGTGAGCTCATCACAAGGGGAAGGCAAGACTTCCCTCCCGGATGGGGGTGGGCTCCCCACGGAGGGGCATCTCCAGAAGAGATCATTTCCCATTTCCGCCCCAGGTCACAGAACAAGTTAGCAGAGAGTCACATCAGCGACCCAGGCTGCAGATTTCTAGTCCAGCATTAATTTAAATGTTAATCTGAAGTCTTCCCTTAAATCACTGGAGTTTAGGGTTTATTAGAGCAGGCGGCAGGAGCAGGGCCTCGTGGGGGCAGCGGCGGGTCTTGGTGCCTGCCAGAGGGCCAGCCCCTTCTCAGCCCCTTCCCCACTGGCCCGGAGCCTCTCCACCCGTGCCTCCCTCCCTGGCCCTCCCTTCCTCCCTGTCTCTTTCTGGGAGGAAGATCTGGGAGCTGGGAAGGGATGGCAGAGTTGGTAGGGCAGATTCAGAGGAACCTCAGGGGTTCGGATCCTGGACCATCTCCAACCAGCCATCAAGAGAGGCTGCCGGGAAGAGAGGACCATGTCCCAGCACTGCCCAGGCAGCCTGGCGCTGCAGTGGAAGTATCTAAGGGCAAGAACAGGCAAGGAGCAGACCAGACTACTGCTGCCCCTCCCCAGATGGCCCTCTTTCATCCCAAAAGAGTTAAGTGACCAACAAGGGTTTGGACACCAAGATGGGAGGTAGTTACCCGGCATAAATGACAGCACATGCCCTGGAAGAGTGGCCTTTGAGGGGGCAATCAGTGGGCTCTCTTGGGTACAGAGGGACCCCAAACAGGAGCACCCAGGGTCAGTTCCAGCCGCCCTGACTAGCCGGAGTGACGAAGGAGGGCTGTCCCCCCAGGGTGCAGGCTCCACAGGACCCCCTTAGTTCTCCAGAGCATAGGAGCTGGACAGTGACAGTCGGGCATGAGAGGCCCCCTGGGAATGGAGGGGAGTGGGGGCTGTGCCACCTCCCAGTCACCCTGACCTTCCCTGAGCATCCACCACTGTTCTGTCCATACGCACCTGGGCCATACCTGCAGGAGACTCCCCACCCACCAAGCCCTCCCTGGCCAGGAAATTAGTGGAACTTCTGCCTCTGAGTTGGGCTGCAGCTGTGCAGAACAGGTGGGTGGGACAGGTGTGCTGCACCTGTAGAGATTGGGATGGCACTAAGAAAATGACAAATAGGACCAGAGGAGTGAGCAGGCCCAGCCAGACAAAGCATGCCGGGAACCATATCTGTAGAGGCCCCAGTGGAGCAGCAGGGTGAGGACCCGGCACAAGGGAAGCCAGGAGCCTGGGTCCCTAGGGGAAGGGGACAGGCAGAGGTGCTTGGGGACAGAGGGAAAGAAGCCACATGGACCCTGCAGGACTTCAGGTGAGTGATGCTTGATGTCTGGGGTCATTTAGGCCCTAGCTGGAACAGACCAAGGACCCGGATGAGTGGCAGAGCTCTCCAGAGGGAAGGTCGGGGCAGCAGGGGTCATCTCCTATCCCACTTCCTCCTTCTCTATTGATAAAGCTCGTGCCCAGTAAAAAACCATCCATGTAGTACAGAAACCCAGTTAATCCAACCCACAGCAACTCTGTACATCCTGCCTGCTGCTGGCTTGGGATGGGTGTGTGTCATGGTCATAGTGATGCGAGGGGAAGGCTGGCAGCAGCGTTCCGGACAGCTCAGCACCCCATTCCTGTGTCTGGTCCTGTGCAGGTGATAGTTGGAGGTGTGGCAGCCACCTGACGCCGTGAGAGAGTCAGTGTAAGATGGATACCAAGAGCCAAGTGGGCAGATAGAAGAAGCTGGCACTTGGTTGACCTTGCTGAGATCACCATGGGGCACTGTGCTTACTGACTTCATAGATGCGACTGAACCCATTTCTCCTTACTGTTGAAGCCACTTTGATTAGGAATTGTGTGGTTTTCTTCCAAAACCTGTGCTGCCTTCAACAATATATTCCTTTCCTGCCATCACAGGTGACAGACTGCAGTAGCAACAACAGTCTCTTTCTCACACCCCTGGGGTCTGGCGGTCTGGGCTCACTGTGTGGGCAGGGCCGGTTTCCTCTGTGTTTGCACACAGAGCTTCCTCCTGTGTCCTCATGTGGTTGTCACTGTGCGTGTCTGTGTCCTGATGTCCCCCTGTGGTTGTCAGGACACTAAATGGAATTGACCCCTGCCCACTCTGTACAGTGCGTTTTCCTTCAGTGAAACCTTTAGAAGCCACAGGACCGATTAAGGCTCTGACATGCATTTGGGGCATACAGTTGGACCCCAAAAAGCAATCTAGGGGAAGTTTATTTCTACATCTCTGAAAGCACACGGGCCAGCAGGTGCACGTCTCGCACCACTCCTGGCTGTCCCTGTGTGCTTCCAGATGTCACCGCAGTGCTGAGCTCAGAGTCTCAGGTTCCTGCATCGGGGCACACGATAAGATTTGCCTGTTTCAAAAACCATCAAGGCTGCAGCCCAGTCTGGCCCAATAGTCCGCTATTTGTAAGGCAAAGGTTGCCCTGTATCCAGCAGATTACCTGACTGTTGTGGTGTGGCCTAGGCAGGTTGAAATCCACTCTTTGGGGCCAGGAGGAGCCAGGCTTGTCCTCTGGCCACACTGTAGCTGGACTAAGTCAGGACAGTGTTCGTAAGGACGTGCCTGGCCTGGACCCAGGACCGTCCTGCTCTGAGAGTCAGCACTGGGCAGCCATTCAGGAGCAGCAGGTGGGAGCGGAGGCTCCGCCAGCTGGTGTGAGCAAAACCAGGCCGGAGGCGCTGCAGAAAGTGGCAGGTTCTGCGCCCCCCACCCCATCACCACGGCAACCCGTGCGCAGGAGGGACTCCCCATTGAGTTTTAACCCAAATTGTATTTTCCAGGTCTAAAATCAGAGCCACTGTGAAAATAAGAACTCATCTTAACAACCTGAAGATGCTCTCTGGCTGCAAGGCAAAGATGATGGGTGGGGGGGGAGAGAAGAAGGTGCACAACCCCTCCTTTGCTGTCGGGCTGGCAGATCGTGGTCACTCGGAACCCCAGCCACTGTGCGGTTCTCCCACATCCGTCAGGGAAGGAGGCGAGATCAAAAGTGGTAGTGGAGGAGTTTGTCTTCCAGGGAATGTTCTAGTTTCTCTGTGACTCTATCTCCCTCCAGTCTTGAAGATCTTTGATGTCGGGGTAACGACTTGGGGCTGCTAAGGGGAGGTAATGATTAGAAAGAAAATGCTGTTTACCCTGCTGGAAATGTGGACACATAGTACAAAGACTTCTCGGACTCACAAAAAGGGGTGCTTGGTCAGCCTCCAGGTAGCCAGAAACCCAGTCCACCCAAGCATCACTTTATCTCAGTTTATTCTGTTTTACTGTTTGCCGCACTGGTAGTGGAACCCAGGGCGAGCCCAGGCCAGGCGAGGGTTCCACCACTGAGCAGCTCTTCCAGTTCCAAGTCTCACTCGTGCTCTCTTCTGTGTTTACTAATCCTCATTTGATGACTCTTTGAGCTTCTGTTTTAAATTTCTTGAGTGATGAATTTTTATAAAATATTCTATAGCATTAAGAAATGTCTGGAAAAGCACAAAACAAGCTGTTTATCACAAGATGCGAGGCAGGCTATTCTTGTGCTGGCTCCTGTCCCCCGAGTCCTTGTCAGTGAAAACCAGCTATTATGTGATTAAAGGCTCCAGGGACATCAGCACCAGCTCCGTCCCACAGGAGCTGGGACCACAGCAGGGACAACAGCTGCTGTCCTCAGAGCGCACAGACGTGCTGCACACCTGAGCATATCCTTGGATGGAAGTCAGATAGGGAGACTCTGGGATGAATGCTTTTGTTATGCCCATTTCATGGGTGGGGAAACCAAAGCTTAGAGTAGGCAGGCTCAGTGCTGCACTGCAGACCTATGATGTTCACTGTCTTAGTTACTTTTCACTTGTTGCTGAGACAGAATATCTGATGACCAAAGTTAGGGAAGGAAAGGTTTATTTCTTATGGTTCTCAGGGGTTTCAGTCCATACTTAATTGACTCCAAGGCAGCATGGCGTGGCGGGGCAGCATTCATGGTGGCTGCCAAACAGCAAGGCTACCCAGCAAGAGAGAAGAGAGAGAGAGTGAGAGTGAAAGAAAAAGAAAGACACACGTTCCTCCTGCCTTTACACTGTATGTCGGCTCAAGCCCTGGGTGGGTGCGGCACTCACATCACCAATCCCAGCACTAGACAACAAACCAATCACAAACACCAGACTCATCCCTGTCCAGATTACATGAGGCCTTGGGGGGGGACACAGGATCAAACCAATACGTCCACACTGGCCAACCTCCAGGCATGGGCACTGTCCTGCCTGCACCTGTTCACATCACAGAGAGGTATTCAGGGGCCAACAACACGGCTCACACATAGATTCTTTCCTAAGTTTGGTAGTGATAGTGGGTTCCTAAACCATAGCCTTTTATGCTGGGTCTTTGGAGCTCACACGGGGGCTGTCATTGCCACTGACACCAGTGTAGCTGGGGAAGCAGCCAGCACACAGTGCAGGAGAGCATTTCATCAGCCAAGAAGAAACTGATGCATTTCTAAATGCTTCCCCCCTCGTCATTTTGTCTTCAGCTATCCGCAAAGCAACTGTTCACATGGTCCGAGATGCCGTGACAACCCAGAGCTGATGGAGAGTCTATGGAAGGGTGCATACAGGCCTTGCAAATGCTGTATGGCCTTACAGCAGGAAGTTAGCTTTTTTTCTCTTCCCCTGAAGCCTACAGTGCCCATCAGCAGACTCCACCATTGCCTGGGCCTTTTGGACACAACCAAAGATTTTGAACTTGGCCAGGGGCCTCAGATCCTTGCCCTACCCAAGGAGAAAGTTATGTCCCCATAAAAGGCCAAAGGATGCCCAGGATGGTTCCAGCAAAGATGGCCCCTGCCTGAGACAGCACTGTGAGAGCAGTGGGCCACCTCCTTCTGGAAGGCAGTTGGCTTCCTGTGCAGAGAGATACTGTCCTAGGATAAAGTGGGGACAACCACTGCCTCCCTGGGGTTACTGCTGCCCTTGTGGGTAGCTCTGTGATGGTGCTGTAGGCTCCAATTACCAGCTGCTCCTTCAGGGACATCATGGATCTGCAGACCACTGCCACAGAGGCTGGCGAAAGACACCTTCTGGTCACAGACCTAGGAGATGCCAGCTCCGTTGCCTGCCTCACCTGATTAGGACAAGCTGGTCCACTAGTCACTCAGGACCACAGGAAAAGGCAGGGCACAGCAGAGAGTGAAAGGATGAGGATGCTCAGGTCTTGAGGACAGGCACCTTGGCTTCCTTGTCCAGGCTGACCCTCCCGCAACAACCCCTTAGTCCAGATCCTTAGGGGACTCTCCACCACCACCACCCCAGGACCTCTGAAAACAAAACCAAAGTCATGCATGGTTCTCTCAGAACCAGGGTAACAACTGTCTCTGTGTCCCCATTATCTAAGTGCCATCTTTTTACTTTGAATCATAGGCTTGCTGCTGAGAGGGGCAACACTTCACAAGCAGGCACTTTGCATGCAGTTTACATTTCCAAATCAAGTGCAGAGGATGCAGGAGAACCCTCACCCTCAACATTATGCCTGCCATTGATGGTTCTCTGCAAGGACGCAGCCTTGAAGCCAGCCCCCACCTTGGCCAGGGGACACAGAAATGCCATGGAAGCCAGGGCAGCGCTGCACCTAGAGTAGGGTCCCCGGGAGTGGGCGGCAGGAAGAGCCCCAGCTACTGTCCAAGGAGGACAGTCTCAACTCAGCCCATCTCAGGCAGGGCTCTTTCCCTGTCATGCAGGGTATTTAAAGAAGAGGGGCTGAACAGCGTCACCCGCAGGTAGTCACCCAGGTGCTCCCAGGCCCTTTGCTCTGTAGGTGTGTGGCTCTTCCCACCCCACACCTGGCCTCAGGCCCAGGCGCAGGACAACCCACTGTGCAGTTGGGCCCCCGCTTCTTGGTTTTGAGCCCTTGTGTTCTACCAACTGCAAATGAAAAATATTTAAAAGAAGAAACTGCCTCTGTACTGAATCTATCCAGACGCGTGCCCCAGTCCACGTGCCTCCAGCACACCGCACAGCAGTGATTCGCACAGTGTCTGCATCGTCCGAGGTACAAAGTCTAGGGGAGATATGCATGGGCTCTGCGACTACTGCACCGCTGTACAACAGGAAGCGGAGATCTGCAGACCTGGGGACCTCAGAGCCGCCCGGGGTCCACACTCACAGGCACCTAGGAATGACTGCGATGTGGCAGTGACACTCTGCCAGCTCCAAGCCCAGCCTCATGAGGTGTCCAGGCTTCTACTTGCCCCCACACCTCATCAGTCACAGGAGGAGGACATGTCCCGGTGGGGCACTGAGTGGAGCAGAGTGAGCCTCAGGGGACAGCTCAGACAGCCTGCTGTGCCCAGCCGGGATGCTGACCCTTATCCATAGCAGCACAGAGTCAAGTGCCGCTGAGACTGTGTGGCTGCTTGTTAGAGTGACAGCTGAGGGACACAGTGCTGGAGAAAAACAAGGCTGTGTGAACAGAGGGCAAATGACAGGGAAACAGGTGATGAAGCGGGGTCATCGCACCTACCTTGTGTTCTCATAGACGTTTCACTTGGCACAGTTGGAAAACTCCCTCTGAATGCATCAGGAGGATCAGTAAAGAACTTGGGACCCAGGAGCCATTCACAAGTGATGGTTGGTGACGGTCCAACTTCATCTTTTTTGTTTGTTTGTTCAGTTGGGTTGGTTTTTTGTTTTTTGCTTTTTGTTTTGTTTTTTTGGTACCAGGAATCAAACACATGATCCTGTGCTTGCCAGGGAGGCGTTGTGCTGCTGAGTTACATAACTGACTCCTTGGTTAATTTTTTGAGACAGGGTCTCACTATGTATTCTGGGCTGGCCTTGGACTCACTGTGTAGCCCAGACTGGCCTCAAAGTCACAGTGATCCTCCTGCCTCAGCCTCCGGAGTGCTGGGATTACAGGTGTGCACCACCACACCTGGCCTGACTTCATCGTTTGCTTTTCAGTCCCACAGGCTATATGACCACACAGGGACGGCAAAGTCGAGCAATCTTACTGGTGTCCACAGCGAGGCTCCATTACCCCCCACCTCTCCTCTCCCTGGCCAAGGGCTACACGCTCTGCGCAGGCTGCCCTGATCTCAGGGCTCTAGGAGTCCCCTGCTTTGGGAGTACCACCCAAACCCGAGGAGCAGTCCTCACTGTCTCTGATGCCAAATGAACTTGTTAAAGCATTTTTAGTGTAACAAAAGCAGATCAATCCTTAGTAGGCGAATGTCACTAAATCAATGGCCCATGGGGCCCTCACCAAGGGCTGGCGAGCGGACTGCCGGCAATGACACGCGACGCAGAGATAAGAGATCAGCTCTGTCCACCAGTCTGAACTCCTTGGCAAGAGGACAGGGCTGGCACTGACTAAATGTGTGAGTGGCCTCAGAAGAGCAGGGTCCTGCAGTGATGCCTTGCTGAGAGCCACCTTGGAGCACTATCCCAGAAGAACAAGGTAAAGTCTTGCCTCAGCCTTCTCTCTAAACGCTCCACACAGACCCGAGGAAGGGACAGTAAGAGGCCGGCAGAGAGAAACCCCACAGACACGGCCCAGAATGAGCCCTGGTGGGACACCGTGTAGGGGGCTGGGAAGGAGCCAAGGCCACAGCCCCAGAAACCACCTCTTTTGGCTTCTACGAGGGGCTCTGTAACCAAGGACAGGGGATGGGTCCAGGAGGATGTCCACAAGGCACTCAACACACCACTGCAGGCAGGCGAGTGAGCACCACGCGCACACTTACGCACGTGTGTGCACTCCCAACACCGCCCCCCCAACATACACACACACGCACAGTGCTGTGGCTTAGATCTAGGATGTCTCCTGTGTTCAGAGAGGGAGGGGGAGGTGGTCAGATCAGAGCTGGGGGTGTGTCAAGAGCTGGGAGGTGATCTCTGGGGTGACCTGGAGGGGGGTGTCCCCCTAGGGCTCCTTCCTGCTCTCTCTGCTTCCAGACCACCATAGCATGAGCAGCTTCCTTCCGGTCCACTATGGACTGAATTCTCTGAATGCTCTGGGTGCTGGGCACCGTGTCTCAGCAACAGGAAAGAGACAAAGACACACGGCTGTGCACTTTGCACACATGCTCACTCAGCTAGTCATGGCTGCATGGGGAGGGATGTGTCAGAGAGTCCAAGTGCACCATCTCGCCTCAGTAGGCCATTTACCCAGAGGCCCTTGTGCTCCTTCTGAGCCCTTCCTACCAGGCCCAGCTGGAGCGTGGGCTAAAGACAGCCTCAAGTCTGGCTTGTTCCAAAGCTAGTGCTCTGCCCCAGGTCCTCCGGTCTCACCCGTGGGACCTTCTTTTGTGTGCGTGGTACTGGGCTTTAAACCCAGGGCCTTCACACTGAGCTACATTAGCAGCCCTCTACTATTTTGAGACAAGCCCTCACTAAGTCACTAAGTTGTCCACGCTGGGCTCAAGCTTGAGATTCTCCTGCCCCAGCCTCCCAGAGGGCTGAAATTACAAAGACTACTTCAAGTTCTTAGAGGGGTGTAGGCTATGACATCACCGACCCAGCATCCTAGAAGGGACACCGAGTCCAGATCAGTTGCGTGGCATGCAGCCCCTCTTGGCCTGAGTGCAGACACTTTGTGGGAATGTGTCCCTGAACCTGACTCCACACACTTCTCTGCTGAGTCACTCTGAGGAGGGCCATGGGTGCCTGGCTCCCCACACCCTGAGTGTGGAAGGATTTCTGAGTTCTGCTTCTCTGTGAGCCAAAACTAGGACATTTGCTTCGGAACACAGAGCATCGCTGTCGCTTGACAGCGGTGGTGCCGCTGCCTTGCCCAGGGCCACTTACATAGAGATGGGGCCCAACCAACCCAGGAGAGGACTCTTCCCAGGGAGAACAGGATGGGGAGAAGACTAACCCGGAAAGAAGGGTGTGGTTGGGAGCCGGTGCTCACACAGGGGTGCCCACAGCACCCTATCTCCCATAGCCTCTCATCAGCCCTGCCCCACACCCTGACGTCCCACCCATCTTGGGGTGCTGCTGTCCCCCGTGTGCCCAGCCCTGCCCCTGGTGTGTTCAGAGCTCATCACAGGTCAGCACTTTTGCACAGCTTGGTGTGTGTCTCTCTAAACTCCACACAAGGCTCTGAAATGTGATGGCGTGCCACACCCTGCTCCAGAACAGCGTCACCAGGACGCTGTCCTCCCCTGCCAGCCCTCCTGGGCCCCACCTCCTCCCTCGAGCCCTGTCCCTTGCAGCCCTGCTCTGTCCCCCATCTTCTCAGCTGACCACCCCCCTTCCCCACGGGACGTGTGCCTGCACTCGAGCAGGGACTTCCGGGGTCCTCCATGAAGTGGCCTCAGAAGAAGCATCGGGACAAACAAGGTAGATCTTAGGTCGCAGGCTTCTCAGTTGCCCCTTGGATCACCCATGCTCAGTGTATGGGGTGGGGAGTACCAGCCTTCAGGAAGAGGACCTCACTGACCCCCAGGGAGGGGATGCCCCGGGAAGAGCCCAGACCCCTCCTGTTCTGGCCCACCTTCGCTCTCCTCTTTAGCCTCAGACCCACTCCCCCTTCACTGGTTGCCATTGGCTGGACAGTCCTCGCGGTTCCTCTGTCCCCAGCCCCTGTGCACTCCGGGGCACCTGCTCCTACTGCCCCTCAGCCCTTCCCCGCCCCAAGCCAGCTCAGCTCAGCTCAGTCAGAGAACCCAGGCAGAGCAGGGGTGGGCACAACCCAAAAATGCCACAGCTATTCCCTGGGGCCACCGCTATCCCAAGGCACCAGGCAAAGATCAGAGCACCCCACCCAAGACCTGAGACAGCCCAGAGCAGCTCATCGTAGCTTCCAGTGTGCCCACTCCCAGCCACGCCGGGCACCCAGGATGCCGTCCCTGGTCACCCCATTCAGCGTTGGTCTCACCTGGCTGGCTACCTGCCCCTCTGAGGCTCTCGTCAACCACACACACTGCGCTTGGTGTGACAAGGAAGCCTGTCGTGACTGTGGTTGGGGTGGCTAAGGCTGCCTGTGAGCCTGCCGGTGCAGGGCGAGGTCACCCCCAGACACCAGGGTAACTCACCGGTGCCCGCAAACTGATGGGCCACAAGAGACACTGACAAAGAGCCCAGGAGTGGACATGCAGGTGCGCAAACCCTCCCCTAAGCCAGAGCCCTGCAGCCACCCTAAATGGGGCTGGGAGCGGAAATGACCCCCTTGCTCAGGGAGCCAGGGTCCACAGGGGCCAGGCTGGCTCCAGGTACTGAGGGGAACCCGAGGACTCATGGCACAGGTCTAGGATGGGTGACAGGGCCAGGGGCTGCGGCAGGCACTCACCACCACAGCGCACGTCGGGCTCCTCAGAGCCCTGGGCACCCAGGAGCAGGGCCTGCAGGAGCAGCAGGGTCACTGGCAGCCGTGCGGGCCCCATGTCCTCAGCAGAGCAGGGATGTGGCGGACACAGGTGCACAGGTGTGGACAGCCAGAGACACCCCGCCCCCACCCGCAGGGCAGCACCTGGGTGCCTTTGGGTGTGGCAGCAGGCTCCATGCTACCCTCCTGCCCCTTCCCAGGTCTCCACCCATCTCCAACCCAGCCCCCACCTATGGCCCTGCTCCCGCCCACAGGCACCGCACCTGAGCCCCACTCCCTTGGCCCAGATGGCCCTTGGCCAGCTCCCACAGCCTCACCCCCGCCCCACCCTCTAATCGGGACTTTTAACCCCCTGCCCCATCTCTGACCCCACTCTCTGGTCACAGGCCCCATCCTCTGGTCCCCTAGCCTGTCCCCTGGTCCTCACGCCCCTGTGAGGTGACAGCGGCACCCACACCATCACCAGGCGTCACACACAGTCCACACTGGCAGAAGTGCTGACAGCAGGGCTGGCATCTGGTGGTGTTTTATGAGTCTGTGTAATTCTGCTCAGTCAGCATTGCTGTGAACTGAGGACTGCTCTAAAGATAAAACGGCCGGGTGTTGCACACGCCTTTCATCCCAGCACTCCCGAGTCTGAGGCAGGAGGATCATTGTGAGTTCAAGACCAGCCTGGGCTACAAAGTGAGTTCAAGGCCAGCCTGAACTGCATAGTGAGACCCTGTCTCAAAAAAATATGGCCAGGGATTTAGCTCAGTGGTGTAAGCACTTGCCTGGCAGGCGTGAGGTTGTGAGTTTGATCCCTAGCACCAAAAAATATAAATAAATAAAATAAAGATAAAACTTATTAAAAACAAAATCAATAAAATAAAAGTCTACAACCTTATTGAATACTAAGTAAAGACAAGAGTAAGCCCAGTGAGAATGAAGAGTACACGCTACAGACAGCTGGGCAAGGGGTGGAAGCTTCTTTTGTGCATCAGAGTTAGCCCCACCCCAAGGTGATCATTTGCATGGCAGATGCACTATCTGGGCAGCCAAGGCTTCCTCTTCTGGACTCCATCCCTGCCCCGTGACCATTGTCCCTGTACCAAGATAGCGTACTGGGGTGAAATGGCATTTCAGCCTGTGCATTCCCTTCCCACCCCCTGGAGGGTCAGGTGCAGCCGGGGAGGGATGCTGGCATCCTGGCCTAACACAGGGGCAGGGAGAAACTGGGGCAGATTATTTGGCGGGGTGGAGTGTCAGGGAAGTGTGAGGCTTCGGGGAACGGAGGGAAAGAGCCTAGAGGATAGGGTCTCTGCATTGCACAGCTGCAACCTGCATCACTATATCCTGTGGGGTTCGAGGCTAGGACCCTGGGTACTCCTGTGGGCTGAGCCTGGGCTCATCACTGGGACAGTCCAGGGGTAGCATCCACCATCTCACAGCTCAGCTGTACAATCTGCGGTTCTACAGTCATGGTGCCCACGGCTCCTGGTCATGCTGGAGTTACATGATGGCTCTAACAATGGCTGCTTATACTCTGGAGTCACAGAAAAGGAACACTGGGGCCAGACACCTGCATTCAAGACCCAGCTTCAAACCCAGTGTGGTGGCAAATGCCTGTAATCTCAGCACTCAGGAAGCTGAGGCAGGAGGATCATGGAAAATTCAAGGCCAGCCTGGGCTACATAGCAAGTGCAAGGCCAGCCTGAACTACTGAGTAAGACTCTGTCTCAAAACAAAAAAAGACTCAGCTTCAGACTGTGTGACCAGGGTGAGTTTGCACACCCTATACCTCTCTTTCCTGATCTGTAATGAGGAGTCCTTCTGTCCTGATGTAGTGTAAGGCGTTTAGCTTTAGGGTTCTTTGTCCCAAACCACTTGAGGACCTCACCTCTCACAGATGGGAGCCGGAGGAGGAGCCAGCCTGCAGCCACTGCCCATGGTCCCTTTCCCAAGGTAGGCCCATCCATGTGGCCACAGGAGCAGGCTAAATGACACCTGTCCTTCACTTGGCCTAGGCTGTTCCCTAAGAAAAGAGTGTCACAAGCAAACTCAGGCAGACACAGACACCTGACCCGAGCACTGCTGGGATGGGGCATCCCGCGTGCCAGTGCTGCCTCATACCTGGAAGCTGAGGCAAATTGCAGGGATGAAGTGGCAGAAAACTGGGGGGCAGCCCGTCCTCCTGGTGGCAGAGCTGTGCCACCCAGCACTGCCCTCTTTGCTCTCTGGGGAGGGGTTCAGGAAGGACTGCCCCTTCCCCATCTGGAAGAGGCACTTCCGAGGTCGAGGCCATGATAACTGACTGTAGGATGCAGGCCTCGATCTGACTGTCCTTTCAGCTTGTCGGAGAAGCTGAAGGAAAACCCAGCTCACCCCCTGCACCCCCACCGTCACTGTCGCTGCCTGCAGAGCCCAGGCCGGCCCTCCTGCAGGTGTGCACATGCTTGCCTGGGAGCCATGGGGCCGCAGGCCTGGGTTTCGCCCTCCCAGCAGAAGCAGCAGCAAGGGTGGCAGCCGCTGGGCTCGCAGACGGGCACTGAGGCAACTCTACAGCCACCCCGCACCTCTCCCGCCACCCTGGCATCCATGGAGGCTGAGGCCAGGTGGCCTTTCCCATGTAAACTGGCGGATTCCCTTTTAAAGAGATGCTACAAATGTATCTGTGTATTAACACAGCAGTTCCCATTTAGAAGGCTTCACAGCAAGACAGCATAGAGAGCTTCACAGCAAGGCAGCACGGAAAGTTTACCCTCCGGGCAAAAAAGAATGAATAAGAAGAAAAAAAGCCAATAACTTCTCCCCTCTGTGGCAGAAAGCAGCCTCTCATTTGTGGGAGATGTATTTTCCGTTTGTTGAATTGTTTTGTCTCTTTTACTTAGATTGGAAATCTCCTGGGCAGGGTCACATGACCCACCTGCCCCCAGCATAACCAACAGTAACTCACTTTAAGTAAAAGTGTGAGTCTGAGTATAGCCACAGACATCTGGGAAGCACCCAGCCGGGTGTGGTGGCGCACACCTTTAATCCCAGTACTCGGGAGGCTGAGGTAGCAGGAGCGTTGTGAGTTCGAGGCCAGCTTGGGCTACAACGCAAGCACAAGGCCAGCCTGAGCTACATAGTGCGACCCTGTCTCAAAAAACCAGGGCTGGGAGTTTGGCTCAGCGGCTTAAGCGCCTGCCTGGCAGGTGTGAGTTTGTAAGTTCAATCCCCAGTGCCACAAAAAGAAAAAGAAAAGAAAAGAAAGAGGGAGGATCCAGGCCTGGCATCCCTCCGGTCATGCATCCAGGCCTCAGTGGACAAGAAGTGACCCCCTTTCCCTGGGCCTTCAGGCAAAGTAGGTACATGGGACAGCTCAGAAGGTGGGGTCACATCCCCAGCACCCCTACACTTGCAGGATTCTGGCAAGGACTAGGGAACAGCCAGGTCTTGCCTGGAACAAGATGGGCTTCCCCCAAAGCGGCTCTAGAGCTCAGAAAATAGGATGAGGGGGGCTGTCTGTCCTCCTCTGCCTCTTCCCGGGGTATCTGTGAGGACACTGAGCAGGGCACCTGGGTTCTGGGGGGGACTTCTTGCCAATGATGGAAGCCTGGCCGGACCTCGAGCAGGAGTGGCAGGACTGGGACCGACGGGGGAGGGCAGGAGCGGAGCAGCGCGTGCTGTCTACACTGTGAGCCCGAGCCCCGCCTCCGTCCCTAGGGTAGCGTCTGTCATCTCCATCAGGATCCTGTGGCACTGTGGGGACTGCAGCACGGACTCCTCGGACGGGGCTTGTTTGGCACCTCCCCACCACACCCCGTGCCTCCTGCCCTAGACTGGGACCCAGCTGGTGCCCAGGGGAGAGCGTCCTCAGGTCTCAGGGACCGCTGCACCCTGAATGACTGTCGGCATCTCCAGGACTCAACTTTTCCACCTGCAGAAGGCAGGAATCTTGCTGAATGTGTGCCAAGACCTCTTCCAGCACTGACATTTTCTTCACTGTCCTCCAGTGAAAGCCAGGGAAACAAAGGTGGCCAAAACTGGTCTTCTTTTTGGTGGAACGTCACTCAATGCCACTTGCCATATTCTGGGGCTCTTGGACTACCCCGGGAACCACAAGCCCAGCAAAACCAATGAGCTATGCAGCATTGCTCCAAATCATTAACTTCCGTAGCAGCGGCAACAATCAGGTCAGACCCTGGTTCTGATCCAGCTGTAATAGGCTTGGAACCCTCCGTGCCCTGTTGCCGGGCACCATGAGGCTGTGTTCACCAGTGCTCACATTAGGGCAATAACATCCGAGTAGCTCACAGGCAACATCAGATTTGCATTTTTCACGTTTTCCCTGTTTTCCTAAAAATAATTGAAACCGTGTTCAGGTTCATCCTTCCCTGAGACATGTCCTGTGTGTGCCATGAGGGGCATGCTGGGAAGGAAGGTCACCTAGCACCTCGGGAACTGTCCCCAGGATCAGAGGTGACTGTACACTGAGGCAGGATCCACTGGTTGTACACTTTAGGGACTGGATTTACTCTCAGTACTAAGTCTGATGTCTTAGGCTGCGTGTGCGCACACATGTGCTCTTGTGTGCGTGTGTGCTGTCAGGGACATAACATGTGTACAGCATGTTTATTGAGCTAGCACAGTGCAGCCTGCTCATCAGAGGGCAGCTGCCCCTTGAGGTGAACCTGGGAAGCAGCCCCTCACCCCTTCCGCCCGGGCTCACACAGGTAGAGCGCTGACTTGGCCAATTGTCCCCTGCACTGCTGAGGCTGTGTTTCTAAACAAGTGGGTTCCTGCAGCAGATTCTTGGCACTTCAGAGCTAGGCACTGTTGGGGTGAGGAAGTGTCTTGTCCTCACACTCAGACACACAGGACCCCTCCTCGGCCGCCTGGGGCAGGGACAGTGTATGCCTTGCTAAAGAGTGCATTTACCATGTGATCACTGTGGTCCCTGAGCCTCAGTTGGCCAATCTCGCTTCCTTGCTCATAGACATTCTGTTAGAAAGGACTCACCTCCCTGCTTGCTTTTTTATGCCTATCTTAATTCACACCCCACATCTCCAGGAGGCCACTCCTCCCAGGGTGGTAAAAGCTCACACAACTAGCTGGACTGGAACTTCTCCTTTGGGTCTCCAGATCCTGAATACCCTGAATTCCAGTCTCCCCTTCTTGGTTTATCCCTCTTTTTTATTTTTTATTTTTTTGTCTTTTTGAGACAGGGTCTCGCTATGCAGTTCAGGCTGGCCTTGGGCTCACTTTGTAGCCCAGGCTGTTCTTAAACTTGCAGTGATCCTCCTGCCTCAGCCTCCGGAGTGCTGAGATCACAGGAGTGTGCCTCCACGCCTGGCACTCCCTTTTTATGTAAAAGGAAAGCACTGTGAGTTAAAAAAAAAAAAAAAAAAAAAAGAGTATCCCTTGAGGATCCTTTTTGAGACCTTGTAAAATAAAAAATATCTCTGTTCAAAAGTTTCTGCTTTCATACTGTTTGATATTTAACTGGCAGCTTAGTCTGATTGGTGGCTTAGTC
Source organism: Dasyprocta punctata (assembly GCA_004363535.1). Classification (NCBI taxonomy): domain Eukaryota; kingdom Metazoa; phylum Chordata; class Mammalia; order Rodentia; family Dasyproctidae; genus Dasyprocta; species Dasyprocta punctata. Next base: position 10,013 of record RJWM01026033.1, on the reverse strand, counting down.
TGCTGCTGTGAGAGAATCCCACAGACAGGGTAATTTATAACAAGCAATAATTTATCTAGCTTGTGATTCCAAAGGCCGCAAAGTCCAGGACCCAGAGCTGCATGTAGCAAGGGCCTCAGGGAAGACATCAGGCGGGCAGGAGACAGAGAACCCAAACTTCTCCTCTGAAAAAAGTACAGGATCACAGTGTCTAAAGATAAAGTATTCATTTTGCAAACACAATTACCACTGATTTGTCAGTTTCTGAAATCCCAGAGATTTGCAGTCTTATTGTGAACACCCAACATATCTGAAATATGGGAGGCAAAACAGACACCTAGTGGTTCTGATTTGACCCAACTGCTCCCTCCACCTTTGCAGGTATCTTTTGTATCTCAGTTGCTTATTTGTGGCCCTTGGTGGTAGGGCTGGCTGGAATCAGGGGTGCTCTTCTCTGGACACTCATGGGCCATGATTTTCCCCTTGCAAGAACTTTGCTGCTCTGGCCTGATAGCTGAGCGTTTCCCTTCTCTGCCACATTATGGAAAGAGGTGATGAGCACATGTGTGCAAAGAGCTTTGTGAGTTTCAAGAATAGCCTCCCCTAGCCAGGAGTGGTGGTGCACGCCTGCAAACCCAGCGCTCAGGGAGGTTGAGCCAGGAGAATTGCTGAGAGTTCAAGGCCAGCCTGGGCTACACAGCAAGATCCTGTGTAAAAAAATAAAAAATAAAATAAAATAAAATAAACCCTCCTCTGTTTTCAAGCAGTCCGCAACAGAGGTTGGATTCAGCATCAATCTTTGCAAAACATAGAGATGACAGGGAAATAGCACCAACCAAGCCAGCCAGTGGCCCTCCCAGAACCTGGAGGAGCTGTCACCTGACCTCGGACTTCCAGCCACCAGAATTGTGGCAAAGTTTTCTGATTATAAGCCACCAATCTGCGGCACTTTCTGATAGCAGCCGCACTACATGTCTCTCCTCCCTGGCCCTGGGCCCTTCTGTCTCCCTTCACCCTGGTCACCCACACACACTGGGCTCTCCTTGACTACAGGAGAATGGAGACCCCTGGAGCAACGCCTGCCCGAGCCCAAAGGGCACAGGACCTGAGGAGGGATGAGAGACAGTTACGACCAGAAATCAACCATCCACATTAACACAGTGGCTACGGAGAAACAGGGAGAGGAAGGTCGGTCAAGAACCAAGGGTTAAGATTTCAGTGTCACAGTTTTCAGACTAAAACTTCTGTGCTTGGAACTGAGGAGCCCCAGAACTTCCAGAAGGGGCCTCTCAGGGCTCCCCATATCCAGTGAGGCCACTGCACTCCTTTCAGTGTGTTTCAATCAGATTTTAAAGGTAGTTGCTGCCCTCCATGACAGGATGCTTTTATGACTCATTTTTCATAGTTTTTCTCTTTTGTCCAAAATCAATGAAGTAACTGGGCTTCAAGGAAATCGACTGCATTTTTGTCTCCCAGGGAACTTCAAAAGGCTACAAAGCCGGGAGTTTGGCTCAGCAGCTTACACGCCTGTCAGGTAGGCGCGAGGTTGTGAGTTCAATCCCTGGTGCAGGGAAAAAAAAAAAAATTTAAGTAAGTCAAAAGGCTACAAAGTGCTGGGTGCAGTGGCACACACCTGTAATCCCAGCACTCAAGAGGCTGAGGCAGGAGGATTGCCATGAGTTTGAAGCCAGTCTGGGCTATATAGTGAGTTCAAGGCCAGTCTGAACTGCATAGTGAGTCTCCATCTTAAGAAAACAAAACAAAAACCAGTGGAGAGGCAAAGCTGCTCTAAGAGTATCAGAGCTGTCTGGCATCCAGAAAGACATCTTCCGGTACCTTCAGGCCCCTGAAGTGACACCATCTGACGCTGTCACAGCTGCCTGTCGGTTCAGAGCGTTGCTGCCTCACCTGCAAGAACTGGAGCGTGAAGGCTCTTTTGACTAAGCAAAGCAGGCTTGGTGCGTAAGGCACAGCAATCTGTCACACATGCTCCTTGACAGAAAAACTATCCTTTAAAGTCCACCTGAAATTCTTAGCCTCGGAGGGCCACCCACGGATGTACCACACACAGCCAGAGAATCAGGGCATCTGGCTTCGGGGCCTCTCCAGAGCCTTGTGAGAAGCCCACAGAAGCCCCCCGCCCATGGGTTCCCATTTATCAGCATCCAGAAGTTGAGCACCTGGGTCTCAGTGTCCCACCCAAGTTGACAGTGGCCCAGGTTTTATGAGAAGCATTCTTCATACAGCAAAAACATAAACAGCTGGTTGTGGTGGTGCATGTAATCTCAGTACTCTGGTAGTCTAAGCCTGGAATATGTAAGTTTGATCCCAGCCTAGGCAACTTAGGGAGGTCCTAACTGAGAAAAAATGGTCTGGAGGTGCATTTCACAGTGAATGTCTTGGATTCTATTTCCAGCACCAGAAACACACACACACACACACACACACACACACACACTGCAACTCCAGGCTGCAAAGTGACTGCTCAGGTTTGTAATAATTCTTTGGTTCCCAAAGCACCTTTTGGTTTTGCTCTTTTTTTTTTTTCAAAGCCATACGATGACCTGCGAGCCCCTCATGGGAACAGCAATCTTACTTTAACCACACCACTAGGATGGGGACTCAGGTGTCCCAACAGCCAGGTCTTTCTAAATTGCCACTCCTCAGCCAGCCACAGACTGTGGCTGTGAAGCTCACACTGCACTTGGCCCAAAAGAGTTCTTCCTGCTCCCATAGATCAGTCCTCAAGCTCTCCAGCTAGAGATTCAGTGGGGAAAAGCCCGTCCTGTCTGCCTTCCGCTCCACTCTCCCCATCCAGCCTGCACCCAGTCTGCATGAAGGAATCAAAGGGAATACAGGATGAGTGAGATTTTGCATTTCAAACTAGTTTTTTTTTTTTAATGTAACTAGGGTTGCTGCATTGAAAAAAAAAAGGTGTTAGGAACAACATGTCAACTCAGCTATCTTAAGTGAATACAAAGAGCTGATATTTAGAAAAAATGGAAAGCATATTTTGCCACACCGAGAAATTCCTTTGTAATGCCATCAGTTGTTTTAAATTATTCACCTGATGAATTAGGGCTTTGAAGAACTCGTTTTTCTAAAACAGACTATATGTAACCTGGCTGACTTCAACACCCAGCTTCCTTCCCACCTTCGTTTTCTCTTTAAATAAATGGATAGATGGTAAAAGATAAGTTACATATCTGAGCAAGGTGGTGTTATAGAAGCTAAGTTAGGTAGAAATATCACAGGCAGTCAGACAGGGCTAGGCCCTCGAAGAAGTCAGTGGAGAAAATAAGAACACAGTGCAGCTGTGGCTGGAGGCGCATCTGTTGAAGGGATAAACAGTAACGATCGATACTCTAAATAGGCATCGGTCACCTGTGTGGGGGACTAGGCCCTCCTGACCCATCCCTTCTAGGAAAGGTCCCTGTTCTTACCATGTGCACTTGCTATGTGACCTGCTCCCCGATTGGGTCACCTTTACCTAAGAAACTATATTTATAATCCTATTGGTTGTCCATAGTTTTGTCCCATCTTACACCACCCTGTGATTTTGCTCTATGAAACTTCCTTTGAGAAGTGGGCTCGTGGGCAACCCACTTCCCAGATCCCCTTCTGTCCCTCTCAGACAGGAGCTGTCTTCCCCTCAATAAAATTTGCTACTCTTAACCTCCATTGTTCCTCCCAGCATATCACCCATTTAGCAGATTAGGAGTTATAATATTTCCTTTATATCATTTGGAGGTCCTCATATCATTCCTATATTAGTGACACATGCCTGTAATCTCAGCACTCTGGAAGCCTGAGGCAAAAGGATCAAAAGTTTGAGCCCAGCCTGGAAACTTAATGATTGAATGCCCGGGTTTCCTTACAGAGCAGCAGGAATGTCATTCTTCCAGGACCCTTGCACAACCCCGCAAGGTCTTTTAGTTCATTGTCATCGTCGTCCTCACTGACCTCGTCAGCATGTTGCAATATATAGAAACAAGGTTGGAGGGTGTGACTGTGGACGTAGGCATTCGCTCATTGCTTTCCACGGAGGCCATCTTTAGCTTATGTTTACAAAACGGTCTGGTATCTTCCAACACAGTCTTGGCCCTTGTTCCAAAACCCGTGCTTTCTCAGGAGCCGTCCCCCGCAGTGCTGACGGCCGCCAGCAGGTGGCACCACCCGGGCTCAGACCGGCCAGCAACCCGGAGGGAGATGGAGCACTCAGGAGCCGAGGCAGGCGGGTTCTGTTCTCTTTTCTTGTTTTCTGTCTAAACACATCTGACGGCCCACCTTTTATTAACACGTGTGTGTCCAGGTCTTTTGTGCACCCCAGCGCTCCTTCAGCGCCAGGTATCAATCATAGATTAGGAAACATAAGTTCCTATACAAAGAACATTTATGTCTTAATTGTCTCGAAAACTTGGCACGGTAATTGAAGAATTCAAAGGTCAAAAAAAAAAATGCGCTTTGTCTTTCTTACTTTTCAAGAAATCAAGAGGCCAATAACACAAAGATTGATGGGAATACATTTTCCTTGTCTCTTCTGCACATTTTACTAAGCAGTAAAGATGTCAAGCTGACAGAACTAGGTGATGTTTTCTACCCAGAGGTGAACCTGCTGCTGCGTGCCCGCTAATAGAGATGCTACGCTATCAGCCAAACGAGTAACCGGAGAAGTCAGAACAGGGGTCCTCCGAAGGGGCAGCGATCGCTGCCTGAGTGGCAATCGAATACAAGGGCCCACACGGAGACGTCATGACCCGGATGATATCATCACGTGTATGCGTGGGAGTCACAGCGTTACAGGGCAAAGCGTGACCCTACAGAGGACAAATTTGGAGGCCCAGGAGCATTAAAAATATTTGTGACTCTTGACTCCTTTGAATCCTGTTGGTATCTGACCCTAGGGAAAAAAATCTGAAGTCCAGAGCTATGCGGCCATGTTTTTTACTCCAGTGGGACACCTAAAAGAAAAACACAGTAGGATTCCTAAATACTGCAACCGAATAGTTAAGTAAATTATGAAACGTTCATGTGAGTGTGTGTATCTAGCCAATGGAAAAAAAGATGAGCACCTAGAATCGTTGTCTCTGCTTCTCTGTATTTGCTAACTGCCTGTGATTAGAATATTTGTTCAGTAATTAAGAAAACCGTTAAGAGACTTCAAGAAGTAAATTTACAGCTGGGGACATGGTAGCCCATGGTTGAGTTCCTCGTACATGGGAGGCTGAAGCAGGAGGATGGCAAGTTTAAGCCCAGCCTGGTCAACGTAGCAGTTTAGTGAGAACCTATCTCAAAATAAAAACCATAAAATAGAATTTAAAAGGGATAGGGTTGTAGCTCAATATGAAGGCCTTGGGTTTAATTTTCACTACTGAAAAATGGAGGGGATGCAATATAGTGGCAAGTTGGAAAAGGTTATCATTTATGATTGGGTGATGGGTGGGATGGCTTGAATGTGTTTTGTTTGAAATTCAAATGTTGACTCTTCATGCCCAGTGTGATAGGCTTGAAAAGTGGGCCTTAAGAAGCAACAGGGTCCTCCTGAATGGGACAAAGGTTCTTATAAAAGAGCTGTGGCTCCCTCTAGCCCTTCTCCCTCTCATGGGATAAGGACATGGCGCCCCGCTCTGGAGGAGCCAGCAAAGCTGCCATATTGTAACACAGCGCTCTAACCAGACACGGGATCTGCTGACCTTTGACTTTAGTCTCCAGAATGATAGGAACTAAATCTCTGCTCTTTGGAGATTATCTAGCTTGGGGTATTCTGTTGCAGCAACATAAGGACACTAAGAAAAGGGGTAATTTTTTTTCTCCATTTCAAGTCTTCTACCATGAGCCTTTGTCACTTTTAGTCCCAGAAAATAAACTTTTAATGAAAAAGTGGACTGACTCATAATTCATACCACCATAAAAAAATTAACTCAAAATGAACTGCACACAGAAATATAAAACTGAAAATCATAAAACTTCTGGAAGAAAATCTTTGTAACTTATGGGTTAGGCAAAGATTACTTAGCACACTAAAAACACAATTCATCAAAGAAAAAGATAAGTTGGGCTTTACCGCAATATCCACATATGTTCTTTGAAAAACACTTAAGAATATGAAAAGACAAGATACTGACTGGGAAAAATTATTTGCAAAACACATAAAGACTTGCATTCATCACATAAAAAGAATTCTCAAAATTTGATCATGAGAAAACTACCCAAGGAAAACACAGCCAAAGTTTCAGATATGTTTCCAAAGAAAATCTCAGGAAGGCAAAGAAACACAAAAATTTCTCAATATAGTCACCATTAGGGAAACACAAGTTGAAATCACAGTGAAATATCACAACACATCTATAAGAATGGCTAACGGTAAAAAGCCCAATAATACTAAGTGCTGACAAGTATTTGGAGCAACTGTATCTCAATACTGCTGGGAGAAGTACAAAATGGGCCAGCCTCAGAGAGCAGCGGGGAGGTTTCGTGCAGTTGAACATACATGTCCCAAATTACCCAGCAACTTACTTCCAGGTGTTCACCCAAGAGGAGTGAAAACGTATGTACACACATCACTGGTTTGAGAATGTTCATAACAACTGATTTCTAATCACTAAACATTAGGAACATGTCCAATTGGCAGGTGAACAGATAAGAAAGAGGGGTTCATCATCACAATGGGATGCCACCCAGCACCAAAAAAGAGAGAACACACTATATGCCACAATGCAGAGAAATCATAAATAGGTGGTGCTGAGTAGGCTGCTTGTGGCAGGATTGCATGTCTAGGACCTAGGATGGGCAAAATAAAGGCAAAAGGCAGGCCAGTGGTCAATGAGGCGGAGTTGTGTAAGGCTTGACCAGAAAGCAATAGGAAGGCCCCAGGCAGATGTGAAACTATTTTCACTTTTCAACTGAGGTGGCACCAGCCTGTAATCCCAGCACTCAGGGAGGCTGAGGTGGGAAGATTGCAACTTCAAACCCATCCTGGTCAACTGAGTGACTTATTGAGACCCTGTTTCAAAATAAAAGAAATTTTTAAAAAATTGCTTTGAAAAGCTCTGGGGATGCAGCTGGGGATATTTATATATGTATATGTATACTGTATCATGTACAGTGGTACCTCGGTTCACGAACGCTTTCATTTGCAAACCATCTGGTTCTCAAACAGAAGTGTTTGCTAAGTTTTGCTTTTGTTTGCAACTCTGCATTGGGTGACAAATGCAATCGCAGCCGTCTTTCCCACATAAACGCCAACGTGGCCATCTTTGCCAAAATCAGAGAACAAATGAAGTTTTTGAACCAAGGTACCACGTTCATACATACACACAATGGATCTTCCAAAATGACTCAGTGCTGTGCTCTCTGGCCTGGCTCCCACTGGGAGCACAGCCCCTCTCTCCCTCTACCTCTCCTTCTGCGCCTTTACCCTGAGGGGCTCCCCTCCTCCCACTGCCTGCAGTGCCACCTCACCTCCAGCCACGTTTACAGCTCCCTCCTGGCAAAGACAGCTGGTCCCCCTTTGTTACTTCTCAGCCACTTCCTGTACTCTGTGGAACGTGTTGTACGTGACAGGTGGCCGGTGGAAAGTGAACACGCAGTTGACTATGGCCACTCAGGCAGCGCTGGGTCGACTTTATGCAGTGGGCAAATATTTACTGCTCAGGAGGCAGCACCCAGCCTTGCTTTCCTTTTCTGCTGGGGACAATGTCATCCTTCTGTTTGCACAATGTATTAATCTAACTTGAAGTTGCAAGATATTTTAGACCCTCTGTTTCCTGCTTCTTTGTTCCCTTCTTCTTCTGCTGCTTCTTTTGGGAACTGTGGGGCCATATCCTTGACGGCCTTTCCAGGGGGTGAGCCCATGCCCATCTGTGGCGTGCAGTGTCTGACCAGTACCATCTTCTGCAGCTGAACTCTGAAGATGTTGGGGCAGGAAGGTTCTGTCTATTGAGATTCTAGCAGGTGCCCAGCAGCCTGAATCGTGCCTATTCCCCAACCAGCACCCAAGACTGGGGGCACGGTCTTCTAGCCATTTCTGCATGCCATAGGCTGGGCAGGGAGTAGCAGAGAAAGCAATTCCCCCAAAAGGGTGATTTTCCTTCAGCAGATGGGCAGGACTGTAAATGTCCATCACACAGACTCAACCCTGACTCCAATCCTGCCAGGTTGGGCAGCTGTGGCCAAGTCCTTGATTCTCATGTGAGCTCAGTTTCCTTACTCTGTAAGGAGTCTTCAGATTCTAAAAGCTGATTATTCCAGCAAGCCATAGTGGCACACACCTATAATCCCAGCCCTCGAGAGGCTGAGACAGGAGGATCCTTGTGAGTTCCAGGCCAGCCTGGGCTACATAGTGAGTTCAAGGCTAGCCTGAACACAGCAAGACCCTGTCTCAAAAGCAACAAGAGTAAAAACAAATCTGATTATTCCAGAAGGAATGGGGCTCAGGGTTTCTTCCTTACTTAAAACCTTTATGGGGCACTAGTCCCTCCTCCAGCTTTAGAGACTTCTCTACAGCATACTTACTGTGTGGTGGATTACTGCTGTGTGCCATAGAAACTCCAATCTCTTTCTTCATGGACCAATGAGGAAATTAAGGTCCAGTCTTGTTCAGTGACTGCTGTGAGATCATGTAAGACCATGAAAACACCCAGGAAATGCTCAGGGCTGTGGTGGAGGACTGGGCTTTGAAAGATTTGTCATTAGCCAAAATAATAAATTACAGTTTAATTTTTAATAGCTGTATTCAATAGCTAGATTCCTTTGTCCAAGCAACAGTCAATACCCAAGGGAGTAAAATCAATATTAGAAGAATGGTGCTGGCTTTGAATGTGGAACCTCTAACTTCAGTAGGAAAGTGTTTGGATCACGTGGCCTGGCAGCCTCATGAGGACCCAGCTGTGCACTGCCAGCCACATAGAGCTGCTGGCAGAAACCAGCCAGTGACTCCTGTGGGAGGGACAGCATCCTGCTCATTTCCGTGCCCAGCCCCAGCTTGGCATGTCTCAGGGGCCTGCGCCCCTGGAAAGCACCCCAAAGGTATTGAGGACAAAGACAAATAGTTGTTGGTGGTGTAATGGGAGACTAAACACAAGAATAACAAGCATTCAGACAACACAGAGAATTAGGACTTAGAAGAATGAAACAAAGTGCCAAGAAAAACATGAGAGCTGAAAAAAAAATGAGAGCCTGAATGAACTTTGGAAGCAAACATGAGATGTGGACAAATGGCAAAAGATAAGCTACAGTGCCAGGCCTGGTGGTGCACACCTTTAAATTCAGTACTCTGGGAGACTGAGGCAGGAGTCGGACAAGCCGAGGCCTAACCAGGACAACTTCTTAAGACACTGTGTCAAAATAAATAAATAAATAAATAAATAAGAAAAGGACTGGGGATAAAGGTCAGTGGTAAGACTGTAGGGTCAATCCCCATCAACACACACATATTTTAAAAAAATGCAAATTGAAAACCAGAGATAGATTTAGTTCAGGAAGTTATTTATGAGCCCCACACCCAGAGGCATTCTCAATATCACCATTAGTAGCATGCAATGATTTTGGCCAGCTTTCTGCAGAATGGCAAATGGTCACGCAGAAGTCCCTTGTGGGTGTGATACGTGACACAGAGAAGGTGTGCGCACCTTGGGTCCCTCCTTCTTCTCAGCACCTTCCTGTGGCCTTGTCATGCTACTGTCCTTCTGTGAACACAGGAGGGATGGCAGAGACCTGGGGGATCAGCTTTAAACACGCATGATTGGAACCAACCTCTCATCAGAACAGCACCAATAGTGTGTGTCACACTGTCATGAGCCAACCCAGCAGAGGGAAGCATTCCTCCTGATGAGCCAGCAGCAGGCCTGCAGGGTTCTGAGGGCGGGGTCTATTTTTGGCCCTGCTCCCTAGGTGGAACTCTGATGAGCGGGCCACCTGTGTGCTGGAAGCCGGAACCAGAATTCCCCTTGATCTGTAATCAACAGGTTAGTTACCGTCTTAGAAGACTCAACTGAAATTCCAGCAAACAATGAAACTCAGGACCTCGGGTTTGC
>RJWM01026032.1:0-28593 GCA_004363535.1 Dasyprocta punctata | reverse complement strand
AAACTTTCAACCTAAAACCAGGAACAAGACAAGGATGTCCATTATCACCACTCCTATTCAATGCAGTTCTGGAAACACTAGCCAGAGCAATTAGACAAGAGAAAGAAATAAAGGGAATAAGGATAGGAAAGGAAGAAGTGAAATTATCAGTATTTGCAGATGATATGATACTCTACATAGAAGACCCCCAAAAATCCATCAGAAGACTTCTAGAAGTAATAACCAAATTCAGTAATGTTGCTGGATACAAGGTGAACACTCAAAAATCAATAGCATTCCTGTACACAAACAACAAAATTAATGAGAGAGAAACAAGGGAAACCACACCCTTCACTGTAACATCCAAAAAAATGAAATACTTAGGAATCAATGTAACAAATGAAGTAAAAGATCTATACAGTGAAAATTACATTACTCTGAAGAAGGAAATCGAAGAAGATTTCAGAAAATGGAAAGATATTCCCTGTTCATGGATAGGAAGAACAAACATCGTGAAAATGGCCATTCTCCCAAAATTATTATACAGATTTAATGGAATCCCAATCAAAATACCACTTGCATACCTCACAGAGTGTTATGGTTTATACACTGTGTCAACTTGAGAAGTCCAGAAGTTTAATTAAGTAGGGCAGCAGCTCTACATCTTGGGGTGTCGAGCACAAGCAGTTACCTGGTCATTGTGTCAATTTGAAAAGGTCAGAAGTTTAGCTGAGAGACTCAGCAGGCAGCCAGGGGTCTTACTTTGTAAATATCCTCATCCTGTGCAAAGGAAGGCAAGGAAATTTGTGAATGCTACACCCACCCTGGAGGGATGGGGTGGCCTGTGTACAATATAAGGGAGGTTTGCTCTTGCCCCTTTTAGTCTGAATGCTTTTGCTCTGGTTGCTTCCTTGAAGTGTTGCCTCAGTGCCATGCCACCCTGCCTTAGAGCCAGCTGATTATGGACTGAAACCTCCAAACACTGTAAGCTAAATAAACCTTTCCTTCCCTAATTTTGGGTGTCAGGAGTTTTGTCTCAGCAATAAGGGAAAAGTAACCAAGATACAGAGCTAGGGAAATCATCCCAAAAATTCATCTGGAACCAGAAGAGACCTAGAATAGCAAAGGCAATTCTGGGCAACAAAGGTAAGGTAGGAGGCATCACAATTCCCAATTTGAAACTATATTACAAAACTGCTGTGATAAAATAAGCATGGTACTGGAATAAAAACAGACCTGAAGATCAACGGAATAGATTAGAAGATACAGCTGCAACTACAAACACACTCAGCAACCTCATCTTTGACAAAAGGGCCAAACATGGGCATTGGAAGAAAGATAGCCTCTTTAATAAGTGGTGCTGGAAAAACTGGCTTTCTATATGCCAGAAACTAAAACTAGACCCATGTCTATCACCATGCACTAAACTAAAATTAAAATGGATGAAAGATCTGAATATTAAAACAGAGACAATAAATCTGCTGGAAGACAAAATAGGTAAAAATCTTGATGACATAGGAGTAGGCAGAGAGTTCATGAACAAAAACCAAACTGCACGGGAAATACGCCCCCAAATCAACAACTGGGATCTCGTCTTATTAAAAAGCTTTTGCATGTCAAAGGAAATCTCCAACACAGTGAAAAGAAAACCCACGAATTGGGAAAATACTTTAGCTAACTGTCCCTCAGACAAAGGACTTCTATCTAAAGCATATAAAGAATTTTAAAAAATCAGGCCCCCAAAATTCAAGGACCCAATCCAAAAATGGGCATCTGAGATGAATATACACTTTTCAGAGGAGGAAATACAAATGGCAAATAAATACATGAAAAAATGTTCAACATCAATGGTCATTCAGGAAATGCAAATTAAAACAACACTGAGTGAGATTCGATCTCACTCCAGAAAGAATGGCCAAGATCAAAAAATCAGCCAATAACAAATGCTTGAGGGGCTGTGGGGAAACAGGAATTCTTCTCCATTATTGGTGGGAGTGCAGGCTGATGCAACCACTGTGGAAATTAGTGTGGAGATTCCTCAAGAAGCTAGGATTAGAGATTCCATTTGACCCAGCTATCCCACTTCTGGGCATTTTCCCAGAAGAACTGAAAACACCCTACCACAGTGATATATGTGCACCCAAGTTTACAGCAACACAACTTGTAATAGCCAAATCTTGGAAACAACCCAAGTACCCATCAATCAAGGAATGGATAAAAAAGATGTGGTATTTTTATACAATGGAGTAGTACTCAGCTATCAAGAAAGATTGCATGGAAACTTTTATAAGTAAATGGACATCACTTGAGACCATACTCATAAGTGAAATAAATCAAACTCACATGTGTAAATACCATATTGTCTCCCTAGTGTAAGAAACTGTAAAAGTATATACAATCCAAAATCTACAATAAATACTGTGCAAGGGTAAGAAACTGCTCAAAGAAGAAAAGTAATTGGGGTAGGGGAAAAGAGGAAAGAAGGGAGGGAAAAGAAAAAGAGACAAATTTGTATATATGTATACATAAGATAGCTAAAATGATTATACTACTAAATGTATTAGCTATTGAAAAAGAACAGTTAATACTCATATGATTAGATCAATTTTACATGTCTATATCTGTTAATCTAAACAACCCTTTTGAAGGTAACGATATACAATATTACAACCATTGTCAAATTCCTATTGTTTGTAAACCTATAATGTTATTGTACTGGATTTGTTGTTGTTTGTGTATTTTATTTTTGTATTTCTTCTCTGTGTCTTTTTTCTTTTAAATAAATAAAAAAGTTTTTAAAACAGAATACTCTGACTGAATGTAAAACACAAAAGCTTATAGGGTCAGGTCACTCTTAGACCATAAGAAAACACTATCACCAACACTACTGCTCTATTCTCCATGAAAGCAAAGTAAGTATCCTGTTCTTCTAACACATTCATAAAGAGTGATAGTCACCACTTTCCCTAGCTCTATTTGTCTCAATCTGGGGTATGTCTCCTTGTCTACACAGGGTTATTATAATCTGGAGATGGAAGTGGTCCTACAGCTTTCTTCGCCAATATACCTGTCAAAATACTCATTAGTCAGTTTTAAACTATCTGGAAATCTGTTTTCCCACTAGGATTTCCCACAGTAAAAATAATTCAAGTAGAAAAAAATGTTATAGAATTGTCTTTCCCCTGAGGATAAAAGCTAAGTTTTTATTTTGTTTTGTTTTGTTTGTTCTTTTACAAATAACATTTTTTGCTCAGTTTAGAACACTGTAAAGAAATGGTAAATTTTACCCTGGAAATTACATTCATCCTCCTGGTCCTCTGCAGTTAAGAAGTGACCTATAAAAAAAATCCAACTCCTACAGACTATTAAGAGTTGGGAGGGTTTTAAAGATAGCAATTAAAAAAAAAAAAAAAAAAACCTTGTTCTGGGCAATACAATTAAATACTGAATAATCTCAAAGGGGCAAAAAGACCAGGATTTAAGAATGTTAAGAGCAGAAATAACAGTTATTCAACAAGGTAGGTGTGTAGTATTTACTTGTTATTAAAAGAATACCACCATAAAAGTTGGGTTTCTGATCATTTGAATAATAGAAATACCAGAAACCAATTCTTTGGGGTTTTTTTGTATTTTACAGAAGGAAAGAATGGACTTTTTCAATGTTAATCTTAACCAAATATAACTTCCTTCCAACACAGTAGTGGTTTGGATATCCAACCACATCTATACAGGAAAAATAATGCTTTTTTCCTAGCTAGGTAAGTGGATAACTAACACTAAACAATACTGACACTAGTCTCGTGAAATCATCTTAACAATTCTATCAGGGGAAATACAACACAATAGTAGAAAAAACAAAAAAAGTAGCCTGGCACTCTGAAGATTTTCCAGGTTTATACATCTTTTGATCCAGCTGGAGAAAAAAAAAATAAGATGAAAAAGCTAAAAGGACCTAAAACATTTATTTTAACCAGACTATATTTTTAACATTTTATAAATGAAGTTAGAATCTCTAGGGCATGTAAAAAAACAAACATTAGGCACAGCTACAGGTATAATTACAGTGGCAAACAGTTTTCTTATAAAATATATGAATTCCTCGTGAAGAAATATCCCCCCTTCTTTTCCGTGTGCACCAAGTCAAACCTAATCTCTCTTGCTGTTACCCATAAAATTTCACTTTATGTTCTACTGGCTGAGATTGCATAAAATAGCCCAAAGAACAAAACAGAGTTATCATTCTGTACAATAATGATGGCAAAATAAATTGATGCATGCTCAACAAACAGTACACAAAATAACAGACACAATCAGGTAAATGTCAGAAGTCACTCTATCATAAACACATGTAGTAAATTTTATCAACAGGCTCTAATTAAAAGAAATCCCACATTTGGTCGGGTGTGATGGCACAGGCCTGTAAACCCAGCACTCGAGAGACTGAAGCAAAAGGATCTGTCCAAGTGTGTCACTAGCTTGAGCTATGTATGTAGTGAGTTCAAGACTAGCCTAAACTACATACTGAGACAAAAAGAAAAAGAAGAAATGGCACTTTTGGTACAAAACTGCAACAAGAACAAGGAAGAAAGAAATGATAAGTGCTTTTTCAAGGACATATTTAAAAGAATTATTCCTAATTTTAAATAAAATAAGCAAAATATCAGTGAGATTATTAATCAACATCCAAAAGGTCACATAAATATGGTATAAAACACTAACATGCACTGGCAAATATGAGAGTAAGTTTTTTGTTAGAAATACCTTAAATATCATATCTGAAAAGCAAAACATAATTATTAATATATAAGATAATTTATGAGTTATAACAATCACTATAAAATTATTTCATGTCATGAGAACATTCAAGATTCCAGTGAATGCCTTCCAGACTATAAATATCACTAAAGAATAACCATGCTTTCAGTCTTTGTCTAGCACCAGCATCCACAAGAATCTGATTATGGAGCAAAATAAACTGAACACAATAAAATTGAGCTTTCTGACCAGAGACACACTTTATTGTTTTTCACTTTTCTTACAATTATGCTTATTTTATTCTCAGCAGCTGAGTAATACTCAAAATAGTTTCAGTGCCGTAATTACTTGTAATTTTTATATTTTAACTTTTACTCATCACAAAAACCTGGAATAAGAATCACCTGGTTAATAATGACCTAACAAACAATAGTGGATCTAATAGACTTTGCCAATAAAGTCCAAAATATACTGTAAAACGCCAAGAAAACAATAGATAATGCTCACACTATTAAAATACTCATTTTTTAATATACAGATGAAGAGAATCTGTTCAGCTTTGCAAGGTTTAACTTTCACATTATACATCCCCTTGGCACGGAAAGACCCTATTTAAAGTTTCATAACTTACCTTCATAAGGTAAATATTTAGGTTGACTTTATGAGGCTTTCAGACATTAAAGTTTGAGAAAGTTAATATCAGAATCTACACACATGATCACAACTAAAATAATGATCTAAAGAATGAGATTTTGTTTATATCCCCCAAACATAACAAATTACAATTCACACTGAAACATGTATTCCTATATATGTTCATTTTGTCTTATTTTTTGAATACTTTTTTCTGAATAAAGGTTACAAATACATCTTTTTGCACTGCTTCCCTAGTCTTAATCTCAAAATCACTGCACTTATCTCAGCTATATATGTATCAATTAAAGTAGGCTATACTTATGAAGTCAGTTATACTCCAGTAAACTTGTAAATGAAAAAAATGATACAGAATAAAGAATAATGTAGACACTGTATTTCTTTACTGCTCTTCGTCTAATCTCAGGAAAATCACTTCCCTAAAGCAGTAATTCTCTCCAATAAAGTTTTTTCCATTTCTAAACAGAATCAGAAAAAAAAGTGAAATCATAGGAAATTCCTAGTTTACAAGATGCGTGCTTTTCATAATTCATTGCTGGTAATACTTGAAAATCAAGAGTAAAGTAAATTAGGCAATATTTATTACTCTTTTTAATTAGTTAATTCTTAGGCTAATATTTTTAAATGTATACTTTAATAAGTGTAAAGTGTATAATTAGGTAAGCTGATGGAGAAGCTGACCAAGATGCATAAATAAAAAGATACAAGTATCCACTTAAATTTTCCATGCTTCTTTCTTTGCAGAATACTTATTAAAGTTGTTTAATATACAACTTTCATATGTCATTTTGGAAGTCTTTTTATCATTTTTGTTTTGTTTTGTTTTCTGGTACCAGGAGTCAAACTGAGGACTTCGTGCTTGCCAGGCAGGTGCTGTGCCACAGGGCTGTTTTTCCTTTTGAGACAAGATCTCACTAGTTACAGTTAGCCTTGAACTCACTATGTAAACCAAACTGGCCTTCAATTCATGGCAATTCTCCCTCCTCCTTCAGCCTTGGAGCTGGGATTATAAGTGCACGCCACCATGCCCAGCTGAAAATCCTTTATTGTAAAGCTAATTCTTTTGTCTGGTGACAAACAGCACCCATAATCATTATTCCGGACCTCTATGTTAGACAAATTCCATTTCTTCTTGAGATAGAAGTTTCTTTCTGTATTTCTGCAGTAACATTTTTATTATTTCTGCTGTGTCTAGTGGACCCTACTTCATCAGCAACTTGAAGATTTATTTCCCTTAAATGCTGTGAAACCTCAAGACTGAGATAACATCCTTGCTAATCTCAAAGCTTCTCAAACACTGGTTTAGGATTTGTGCTTCTGTCAAGCAACATTATTAACAGCATATGCAGTTTGACCACCAAAACAACCATGCTGGTAGACACCATCTTGCTGCCCACCATGACCCTAGGAAGGGGCACTAAAAATATTAATAATTACAAAGTTATTTGGTAATAACTGCACTAAAGCACAGCTTTTGAGACCTTTTCCATGAGTTTTTACATAATGAGAGTATCTAAAAGGGATGTGCCTCTTTAGATCCCACCATGTTGGGCAGGGAGGCTCCGAGCAGAAGACAACCTAGCCTGCCTTCCTGGTGAGTGTGCATGACCGGCGCAGACTCCAGGAGGAGACAGAGATGTGCCTCCCATAGGCCTACCAGTGCACAGGCTAACTGCCAAGGACTCTGCGCCACACACACGCACACACACACCCGCCCCCGTAAGCAACCTGCTGGTTCAGAGGACTGGCTAAGTTGACAGCAACTATGATACATAAAGCACCTAAGTGCTTGTATTTTTCAGTTGATTTTGTAGGCCTGGAGCCGGCAGTCTGAGCATCTCTTGGGAAGATGATACTATGCAATGTAGCCAATATGGAGGATTCTCTTCTGTCTTGTCTTTGAGGCCCAATATTGTTCTCATTGGTTTTCTTTATTCTGATTTTTTTTTTTTTGCTTTATTTCATACTCTGTCTTTATTGGTTTTGTTTTGTTTTGTTTTGTTTTTTTGAGGCACCAGGGATTGAACTCACAACCTCGTGCCTGTCAGACAGGCGCTTGAGTCACTGAGCCAAACTCCTAGCCCTGGTTTTTTGAGGCAGGGTCGCACTGTGTAGTTCAGGCCAGCCTTGCACTCACATTGTAGCCCAAGCGGGCCTCGAACTCACAACGCTCCTCCTACCTCAGCCTCCCAAGTGCTGGGATTAAAGGCGTGCGCCACCACGCCCGGCTTTGGTTTTGTTTTTGGTTTGATTTTACTATACCTGATGGAGTGGTCAACTATTCTGAAAGTAACAAGGTATGCTGTCGTGGCTGTTGTTTTCCTGGTGTCCTTCTTTGAAGTTCTGTACCAGTTCTACTGCTTTGTTTTGACTGACTTTGTTCTGTTATGCTTTGTTGGATTTTAGTATCTTTAAAATTGAAAAAAAAAAAAAAAAAAAGAGAGAGAGAGAGTATCCGAAAGATCTCATTGTCTTACTCCTAAATTGGCTTTTCACCCAAACCTTGAAAATTGTCCTCTAATGATAGGATGGAAAAGGAAGGTGTGAAACCAAAGTACTCTCACCTTTGTCAGCCTCTTCATTGAGAGTTCAGTTTATTCAAAAATTACAAAATGCCTTACGACAATGGTTTACTTATGAAACATGTGAAATGTGAAAGGAAGTTATCATAGCCCATATTTAAAAGAATGGGAATTTGAAATACAGGTGTGTTCACCAGAATTACAGTGCATTTTGCCTGTCACTAATAATTAAACTGTTTCGGAGTATTTCAATTTAGTTTCGGTAAAACTTGTGGTCTTTTACTTTTCATCATTTAACAAGTATTGAGCTCCTCTCATATAGTGCAGGTTTTGTGGCTCGTCTAGATGTAAAAACCGGATACAGAGGCTGCCTGCAAGAAGCCTCGTCCTGGCAGCCACGAGACGCACAGCTTACAATACACAATAGAAATATGTACCTAACGGATCCTGAGAAAGCATATTGGGAGGGAGAAGGTATCAATGAAGATAAAGATTATTCTGTAATGGTAAAGAAACTGGAACATAAATGACTGATTAAATTTGTATATTCTGATAAAGTCCCAAAGACATTCCAAGTCACAACAGGAGAGACACTCAAAACAGAGAAACTAGAAAAACTAAAGTACTACAGGGAGAATAGTACAGTAAATAAAGACTAATGTCACCTGAACTTTGGCAAGACAGATTTGAAAGAAATAATTTAAATAAACTGAAGTGGGCAGGTATATTCAGATATAGCAAGACACAGACACAAAAGCAGATATAGAGATAGATAGTCAGGAGACAATAGTTTAAGAAAATGTCACGAGACCCCAGAATGGTGAAAAATTAAGCAGAAAGAGTAAAGGCAAGGGTTAACCACAGTATTTGGCAACCAATTGGAGAGGAAAAGGGATCAAAGATATATTCTTCTGATGGACTAGAAATTCTCCCTAGAACTGAACTATTTCTGAATCTATTATGAAGGATTATTTGTGGCCAAATTCAGAGTTGATTTAAAAATGCAAAATGGGGAAAAAAAAAACTATTTCATATAATCTAATCATGAACTCAAATGAGACACCATAAAGAAATTATCCCATTTTTGCTTCAGGAGTTCTTTTTCTTTTTTAAGCTTTTGAAATAAATTGGTGAAAACATGCCTGGAAGTGATCCAAGTGACAAAAGAAACTCAATACTCAAGTGTCATCCGATCATAACTTTCCTTTTCAACTCCAGGCCCAAAGCCAATGAATGTAAGAGTAAGCCCTGCCCAAATGTAAAGTTAAAAATACACAAGAATGACAAGAGATGGGGAAGCGGAATGATACTGTAGACAAACTGCATCTGCCTCACAATTTCACCTCCAAACGCTCTAGGAAAGAAAACGGGTATAACAGTCAAACAGTGAATGCATTAGTTCTGCTCAGTGTTTCTATCATACTTTGTTTACATGAAAAGCAAGAACTGGCATCACTAGCACCAAAAACCATTTAAGTATTTATTCACTGAAGATATATTAAAAAAAAAAAACTTAAGGATATAGTATGCAGCTAGCATTGTGCTAAAACACAGGTGAGAACAAACATTATTTAAGTGTTCACTGATTGGTTAGTAACCCCGCAGACTACAACATGGTAACTATTTAAAGGAAGCATGAGACACTACTTGAGTACAATGAAGAGATGACTGATTTTTTCCTGGTAAGGAGATCTTTAAGTTGAATCCAAAATAACGCATAGTTTTGCATAGACATAGCTGACAAAAAAAGAAACTCAAGGTAGAGGAAACAGCATGGCAAAGTCATAGAGGAGCAAAACTAAGTGCATTTAGGAAATTTCAATTACTATGGTCTTTATGGAGGGAAAATGAAAGATTGAGGCTCAAAGAGAAAGCAAGGACTGCGTGACAGAGGCCCTTCACTGTGTGCCACTATAAAGAAGAGCTGGACTTCATAATGAGCGCATGGAGAGACCCTGAAGAATGTTAAGCAGGGTAGCAATGAGACCAGCAGAGAGATGGGCAGAGGGGACGCTCTGCCGGCCACACGGGAACAGGAATCACCAGGATTCAATGACAGCTCGGTAAAAGGTGGGCCAGAAGGTAGGAAGGGAGAGGAAGAGAGTCCAGAAAAAGTCAAGTACTTGATGTTGTCAGCTGGGTAACAGCAGCTCCGTGTAAAGAGACAGGAAAAGAAGACTGAGGTTGGGGAAAAATGCGATACTTTTATTCTGGGAAATGTGAAGTCTAAGAGGTTTGTGCGTCTTTGCGGTAGTCAGAAATGAAGGACTGGCACTCAGGAGAAAGGCACGGGCTGAAGACAAAGAAGTGAGACTCACGTGCTAATAGAAACCACATAGAAACTGAGTTCATCTTGAAAGGTAATGAAAGAAAGAGTGTAACATGAAAGAAAATGAGGGCTGAGGACAGAATTCTGGAAATTCAGAACTTTCTCAACTTGTGTTTTAGATACACAAAACCATGAGCTGGGGGAGAAAAACTGCTCTCATACTACCAACAGATGGTGCTAGACTTGCTTGAGCAGAACCCCCCCACCCCCACCCCCTTCCAAGGGCGCTTAGATACCTGTTCCACCCAAGGTGCACTGCTTCTGAAATAACATCTGAAAGGAGAGGTGGATGCTCACTAGCAAACAATAGCCCAGGGGAGCCAAAGGAAGGGAAAGTTTCTTTTGAGAAAGTAGCAAAGATCATTACAAACTCACATTCATTCTGTAAACAGACAACTCTGCACAGTAACCAGAAACTGTGAAAAAACTTCAGTAGGAAACACAGTTCATGTCCTCAAATAGCTTCCGGGTAAATACAACAGCAAAAGAAAGTAAGATTTTTTTTTTAATTATACATTTTCCTTTTAGTTTTGGAGACATGAGCACCAGACCTCAGTGGGTTGACTAATGTAGAAATGAGGACAAAGAGACAGCAGGTATAGACTTTTCTGCAAAAATCTCAGTAGGAATAATACAGAAATAAGGCACAACAAGAAAATCCTAAGAGAATATTTTCCAGATGTGTAAATTACCACACCAAGAGACACCTAGACTCCAAGAGCTTACTATAGAAACATTCAGACATGGACATGGACACATGAGAAAGAAAACGTTTTAAACTGATTCCATAATACATTTTACAACAGACAGAGGCCAAACTATTAAAATTACATTGCAATGTTATTAATTTTAATTATTAATGACTCTATTACTGTACTCTGATTTAAGTCAAGTTGAAAATTAGAAGGCAATCCTGAGGCCACAGAGCTTCAGTCATCCCCAGAGGAAAAAGAAAATGAATGGAGATCCCCTGATGCAGTTGACATTGAAGACATTCATAGGATCTGTTCCCTATTGAAGGGATATATGAAATATTTTAAAACTAGGTTCATCACCCCTTGAAAAGATGCTGAGAGGTAAGAAAGTTTTGAGAATGGGACGAAAAATACAATGTGGCAAAAGCAAGTAAGTGTTCTAAGTCCAAGTATTTAAATAATGATTTAAATGTATCTAGCTCACATAGCCTGCATGTATTTTATCATCCCAGCAAATAATCTCAGGACATTATACTGGCATAACATACGATGTGAAACATATGAATGGAAAGAAGAAATTCCTATCTGTGTCTCATCAATCTACACAGAGACAAGAAGACGATGAAAAGTCATTGTCTAACCAAACATAAATAATAATTCATATTGGTATCTATAACTTGATCTTATGGGTAGAAGTAGTGATGTATAAAATGTGTAACTAAGGCTGAAAATCTTATGGAATTTTAATTAACATATTAATTACTTGTATTCAGAAATATTTGTTAAATGGAAGAGAAACAGCCTAATCCTATTTGGACAGCTAAACAACTGTCAAAATAATTTACCGCAGAACAAAAGAACAGAAATAAGTCCACCATCTAATAACATATTCAAACATCAACATTATATTTTTTCTTTTTAAAACAGGTCTTCTAAAATAACTGTGTTTTAGAGTACTGCCAAGGTCCTCCGGTAATGACTTAAGACACAAGACGACTATCCAGAATGAGGAAATAATGAATTAAAGCTTCTTTTAGCACAAAAGTGCTTGTATGCTAAGGATTTGACAAAGCTGCAGGGATGAATTTTTATATACACTCGTCCTGCCTCCTCCTCCCCACACCACCCTCAACTTGTACACAAACCTAGAGTTACCGAAGCTAACAGCAGACAGTTATTACTCTCCAGGTAGGTAGACAGATACTGGAAAATTAGGTCACGAGGTTGCCACAGGGACTCCAACCATCTGTCTGGCAAGTTTGCATGACTTCCTCCTCCCTATGATCCTGTGGTACAGTGCCCAGTAGGCAAGATAAAGGAAAGGTTAGCAGGACTTTCTACAACAGAGACAAAGATATCTGATTCAGGTTGCCACGAATGTGGGGAAACTCAGGCACCTCGATCCTTCCACAGCCAACAAAGTCATCGATAATGTGTTAACTATTTAGAACACTGCATGCTGAAATCTTTTTAAGTTCTTTGCCCATCATAGCCCAACCCCTACATACTGACAGGATTTAAAACGAATCCTTGATCCTGCTATCAAACTATCACGCTCTCTGCAATGCAAATAAAGAAGTTTTTTGAAACAGATAGTTATGAATCTTTCATTCATATTACCTAACTAGAAACACATGAGCCACACACATTGTGGGGATCATTTCAATGGTGTGTAATTTGAGAAGTATGTTAGAAAGGCTTGGCTCTACTAAAGGAGGAGGAGTACACATTTTTCTTTCTTGCAAGTGAAATGCAAGAGCAATTTCACAACTTTACAATTCATATTGGCAGTCTTATCCACATTCAAAATTCAAGATAACAGAATTGTTCCATCTCTAAAGTTTAACTCTGCTTCATTTTATAAATAATGACTTCTTCACTCGTAAAGTTTTCAGGGGAAAAAATAGAGTAGCATATATAAAAATAACACAAACCAGACTTGTCTGATATGATCTTAAATTGACCTTAATAGCTGAAAATCTTTCAAACGGAGGACTGGTATATTGTAATTTTTCCCAAAGCTCATAAATAACAAGTATTCCTTTGTGAAATTATTGTAAAATCAGACACAATTTGGAAGTAGACTTATAACCCATGATAACAGTACACATAAAACATGTAATAGAAATTACGAATATCTTCACATTAGAATTGAAAAATGTGAATTTTTTAAAAGAAAAATGTGAAAAGCAATGACAGAGAACAAGGTTTTCCTTCATTTTTCACATTTTTTTCAACATTTATCTCTTTTTTTTTTCTTCCCAGTAAGACATATGAAACCCAGGGCCTCAAGTATGCAACCACTGAGTTACATCTCCAGCCCTTATTTTTTTTCTTTTTTTTTTATGTTGCAACAGGGTCTTACTCAGTTGCCCAGGTTGACTGTGAACTTGAAATCCTCCTACCTCAGCCTCCAGAGTAGCTAGGTTTACAGGCCTGCCATGCCTGGCTGATGCTTCTTTAACGTTTTTAAGCTTCTTTTAATTCAACCTAACATTGGGCACTTAGTAAAGGTAAGAACCTTGACTGTATTGTTAATTACAATATCCTCATTATTTAGTAATAGAACTAGCATTTAATGGCATTTATTCAGTACTTCCTTATGGACAAATAAATTTCACTAACTGAAACAAAACTATTTTTTATATTAAATAAAGTTGTGTATGTCCAGTACTGTAAGATCAAGAAATTAAATTGGATTGCATTAAGCCAATGGACCTGCTAATGACTCAGGCACCCTTCTAATCCTACATAAACTACCTCACAGATGCACTTCACAAGAAGGATCACTGAAGTAAGCTAAGAGAGCTAAAAAAATCTAACATGGTTATAACAAAATA
The DNA here is from genome assembly GCA_004363535.1 of Dasyprocta punctata. NCBI lineage: Eukaryota > Metazoa > Chordata > Mammalia > Rodentia > Dasyproctidae > Dasyprocta > Dasyprocta punctata. The sequence goes on along the minus strand of RJWM01026032.1, from coordinate 14,819 downwards.
CCCTCACATACAATGGAGAGTCACTACATATTTTATTAATTTCAATATGCCTTTATGAAATATTTTCTTCCATATTTTTCTTTTAAAAGAAATTTCTGTCCCAGTACTATCCTTTCCAGTGCCTGACAGCAATAATTAAAATTTAGCAAGAGTAATTAGAGGGGGAGGAAGAGGAAGCTGAAATGATCACAGCTAGAAGCTTCTAAAAACTCTTTTATAGGGGAAAAAAATACACTTCTGGCTGAATCAGTTCCTCTGGTCTTAAAAGTTAAGGCATGTTCTCAAAGCAATCCTTGCAAAAATCTGCAGACACCGTAATTCTTTGGAAAAGAGAAAAATCTGGCAGGCTTAGATTAGCTACCTAATCTGAACAAACCACCTCAAGTTCACAGCCAGGGTCTCAGGAACTAACTAGAACAAGACTAGCCTCTGAATCTGCAGGCCTTTACTACACTAATGCACAAAATTCAATTAATGTCCACCTTAGTCTACTAAAATCACTGTTAGCTGGAAATAATGTACCTAGCTATTTAATCTTGTAAAAACAGGAATTTCCATGTTCAGAACCCAAAGCCTTTTATTTTATCTTTATTTACTGAATATTTACTACATTCTTCAGTCAAAGAATATATTGTTTCTTACACCATACAATTCAAGTTCCTTAGACACAGCTCATGAATAGTACAGTGGTGATAAAAATGGCTTATGATTTCTTGAGAAATTTTAGTGTTTCTACACTAAAGACCAGTGAACTATTTCTCTACAGATTCTACCAATGGCACTTCTTTTTTCAATCATTTTATCATTTTATTAATTAGTTTGGAACCTTATTTAAACTTTGATAATTTTAGATAACAGCAGCTTGATCTCACTGACATCTTTGAAAACCATAAATATAACACAAAACATAATCGATCCATTGTATTCAATTACCCTTTTATCAACAGATCTTCTATCATGTAGCACTGGGAGAGCTACAAAATCGTACTTCAACTATTCCATTAACTGCCCGGCAGACAGAAAATGGAAATAACTATAGATAACAGACATTCGTAGAGGTCAGAAGCCTTGGAGCTAAGATGAAACTTTGATTCCTCTTAAAATGCTATGGACTAAGTACACCATACAAAATTCTTTCACATAACTTCACTTGAGACATATTTCAAGTCAAAGTCTAACATTCCCTACCATGATAAGAAACTTCCATGAAACAAAATGAAAATTTTTTTTAAAAATCCGTAGCATATATGTATTCTGAAATACAAATAAAACCATAGTAGATCTTTCTAACTAGTATAAAAACTGAATCGTTTTATTCTGAAACTAGGTCCCATATACCATTATAGTTAAGCACTGTTATCATATTGACTCTGGACAAGATTTCATGACCTTTATAATGAGATTTTACTATCTTCAAAATAAGTTGTACTCAAATAAGAAGGAAGGTGGTAAGAGCTTAAATTACTCTTTGTTTTCAAAACCCCCTTGATGCCTAAACTTGACCTTCACTGCGATAATTACTATGAATGTTTCTTTTATTGAGACTTCCCTCGTCATGGCTGACATCTCGCCAGACAGTGAGAAACAGTCATAATAGTACTAACTGAAAAGACAGCAGAGTCATGAAAGATACACTTTTCAACTAAAGTCATCTGATGATTGAGTAAGACTGCCAGACTCTGGGGCTAGAGGACAGGGAAAGTGGAGAGAACAAACCGGGTTAGAGAAGGAGAAGCCCAAGGGATCATTCATCTGCTTCAGGATTTTTAGAAGACTATTTTCATCATGAGACCATCAAAAAGCAAGGCTAAAGGAAAAGCTAAAAAATGTGAAATGTGGCTAAGTACATAGATATTGTGGTAACTAGTACTGAAACTTTTTGCTTCAACACTTTTGGAAAGAAATGTTAAAATAACTTAGAAAAGAGGCTTTAAACAACTGACTATGTAATTTTATAAAATAGCACACATGCTACTATGTAAAATACAAACACCTGATTATTCCTAAATTTAAGTGATGATATAGAGGGAGGGAGGAACAGAGATAATTTTTTTTGAGATAGGGTTTCTCTAACTTGCCCAGGCTGGTCTTAAACTCCTGAACTCAACTGATCTCCCTGTTTCCGCCTTGCAAGTGTTGGCACCACAGGTATTCCACTCTGCTTGACTCAGTTTTTTTTTATTATTCTCTATATATCACTGTTCAGTCTTGGTTATCGAGGATTATTCATTTTAAAAAATAAGTGTTTAATATCTCAAGTAAGCTGTGAAACAATACATATTAAAATCGTTAGAAGGTCATTTTCCTCATTAGTTAAAAACAACCTAACACAGTCATATACATTAATCCTACACATTTATATGGGTAAGTAACACATGAATAATGCTACAAGAATTGTCCAATGGCCAGATTTTTATCACAAAAAAATTCCACTGCTTTAAATTATTCAAAATTTCACAAGGTTCCACCAAAAAGTGAAATGAAAGACCACCCACAAAATTAATAGTCTCTCGACTTAAAGGATCTTGATGCATAAAAAATATAACAAAGTATATAAAGGGCAGGTGGTAGACATTGTTAATTTCCTATTATCTTGTTTTGAAGTCCTGTATCATTTTCACTATTTGCTTTGTTCAGTTTTATTCTGCTTTGTTTTGTTTGATTTTATTATGTCTGATGGTATGGGCAGCTATTTTGAAGATAACAAGAGGCATTATAGGAGCCATTGTTGATTTCCTATTCTCTTGAAGTCCTGTATCAATTTTATTGTCTTGTTTTGATTGGCTTTATTCTGATTTATTTTGCTTGGTTTTATCTTCTTTAAAATACAAAAAGTCATAAAAATATATATATAAAACACAGTAGCGTGCAGCATGGTACCAAAAACAGACTGTACTGGAGAAATTCTGCTAATATGGAAAAACACAATAAAATTATAAGGGAAGCTCAATTTAAGATAGGGTTTCTAAATCAACATTCCTTGATTAAATATTTTTAAAACTCCCAAATATACAGCTTGTCATAAACCAGTCAAACATCTGAAAACACACTAGAAAGAGAAATTGTACACTGACACATACAAACACAAACACGAGCTGAGCATAGCTGTATGAGGAGACGGGGAAGTCTACAGAGGTACAGTAATGTTCTCTTTTATTCCCTATATGAAAGAAACAACCAAACATGGAATTTCTGTTTGCTGACACAAAACAAGTCATTAATATTCCAAGTTACAAACTGAATTTCAAGAAATCTAGGCCACCCCCGAAAAAGCAAAGCAAGTTTTTTAAATTTGATGTTCACTATCTAAGCAACTAGGCATACCATCTCCATCATCACAGTGTACCTTTCTTTAAATTTTGAAGCAACCTTTTAAAACTACATTTGTCCACAAAATCACCATGAACCTTTAGTATCAAAATCACTGTAGAAAATTAGATAAATTGTATTAAACGTATTTTCAAAAGGGACAGGACTTACACTTATTTTTCTTTACAGCTTTATTTTGCCACTTACTCTTTTCAATTTTTTCCTTTTTTTTCTTTTGAAGAGAATAAAACCAAAAGCAATAAAGCAGAATAGAGACAATCAAAACAAAACAATGAACGTGATACAAGACTTCAAAAGAAGATAAAAGGAAACCTACAATGGTTACCATGATCCCTCTTGTTATTTTCAAAATAACTTCCCATACCATCAGGCATAATAAAATCAAACAAAACAGAACACAATAAAACCAATCAAAACCAAACAATGAAAGCAATACAGGACTTAAAAACAAGACAACAGGAATACAACAGTGGCTACCAAAATGCATCTTGTTATCTTCAAAGTAGCTGCTTATACCACCAGATATATTAAAATCAAACAAAACAAAATAAAATAGTCAATCAAAACAAAGCAATGAACTTATGCTTTTCTCAATATTTTAATTTCTAATGAAGAATATTACAAACAATTATAATTACAAATATTAGAACCAGCAGGATAAAATTACAGTATTTAACAATCACCAACATAGCATACACTAGAACCATTTCGTTGTTGCAGTAAACCAATAAATAGTCTAGTAATAAACACTGATCTCAAGAAATAAAGATAATTTAGGGAGATAACATTTTAATGCTACTAATACAAGATTTTCTGAATAAGAATCTACTGGCCTTCAAAAAAATGTTTTTCTCTCCTTTCATGTTTAAACTTTTCTTCCTTCCATTCAGCTTCATTATTCCATCACTATTTTGCTTTCCTATTTTCTTCTTTCCTTATATTAAAAATAATTTTTTCAGCTGTAGGACTCTGACCTCCTGTCAAGCCACAATTCACTTAACCAATCATTTCAGCGCACTCTTAAGTATGGTGGTTCAAGATTCTGTTCAGAATCCGTTTTAAGGCACAGGATTCTAGATGAAAGCAGATTGCATTCTTAAATTGCTGTGCTGTTAAGTGCAAGAGTGGTTCAACACAGAACCTCCGACTTTGTCAAAAACATGCCAGTTCTCTTTCTGAAGTACCGTACAATCACTTACATGTCACAGGGCTCAAAACATACAGCAGAATTGACCTAACATAAAGGGTTGCATTCAGAAAGCCGTATGATTGAAGAGAGTTCCACGGTTCTTCAGCAGGTTTGGTATCTCTATTCTTTGCTGCCCTGACGTCATGAAGTCTATTGTTCTGTCACTTATGAAAATGAAAAATAACTGGTTTTTCAGTTCTCCGTGAGCTCTGAGTGTGGGAATGCCCAGAATCTCCTCCACTCCCATGGTGCCGACACATTCAGACGCCCCTCTGCCTGGAATGCCAACTCCAGCCTCACATTCTCACTGTGGGCCTCGAAACTGCTGACTTCTCAGCCACCATGAACTTCTTTCCTTTTTTTTTTAAACTACGTACTGAAACATAAACACACACACACTCCTTTTTTTTTTACTTAACTCCTTTCCCCCAGCAACTGTGTCAAGAAGGCTAATTCCAAAGTCCACTTCCTTTAGCTCCACACTGCACTGAAATGGTCATCTGTTGTCTCGCAGCCTCTATTTCCTGGATCTCCAAATGACAGAAAGCAGAGATCCTTTATTTATTTGAAACAGAGTCTCCTCACTATGTAGCTCGGGTTAGCTTCAAATTCACAGTGATCCTCCTGCCTCAGCCTCGCAAGTGCTGGATTACACACCATACCCGGCCAGACATCCTGTTTTATTCATCTTTGTACAGTATTCCCAGTGCCTGGCACAGAACAGATGCTCAACAAATGCTCAATCAATGAAAAGTGAATAAACAAGTGAAATGCAATCATGTTCAACTTTTAAATATTTAGTCTGTAAAAAGTAGGTTCATGAGTACTAATTTTATTCAACAAGGTATATCACACGATGTGCTATGCTTCAACATGCATTCCACAGAGAGTCTCCAGATAACTGAGACTCAGTTCCCTGTTCCTGAGAAACTTAAAATTCAGTGGAAGAAAAGCAAATAACTAGCGCTACCATTAACTATTTTATTTTTCCTAATCCCCCATAATCTCCTCTTTGAAAGAACCTCATTCTTTATAAACATGCTCCAACATCACACACCTCTAAGTCAATGGAGTATAAATCAGTCAACAAGAACGGATCTTAAATGTGTGCTCTGTTGAGCCATTTTTACTTGACTTAGTGGTCACTGAAATAGCATACAGGATTAAAGGAGAGAGTAAAATCAAGGGCACCTGGTACCATCCTTACATTATTTCCTTTATGAAAAGCAGCAGAGCCAAGTGGAAAGAAGGTGGGCTTGGGGGGACTAGCAGGGCTCCCATCCCAACACTGTCAACTACATGCAAGTCCCTTTGCTTTGCTAATCCTGTTCCTTATCTCTAAGGTGGAGATAAAGAGACTGATCTGAAGGAGTTCTAGTAAGAGTTAAAGACATAATGGATTTAACACCTGCCACACCTGTCAGCCCCTCTAGATGCTTCTTGAATGCTGCTGGTCCTAACATTTATGGAACAATATAAATACTTCTGTTTCCAATGTCAATAACACAAACTATTTAGTGAACTGAGACGTCCTTGAAAAAAGCCACTTGCCACAAAAGAAGCATGGAACTCAATTTGAGACCAGATACCTGGGTTAAATTTTGGGTTTCTAGATGCTGTGGACATCATCTGCCTCTTCCCAACACACACCCTACTAATCCCTTATGCTAGATCAGCGATGGGGAACCTTTCAGAGACCAAGAGTCCAAACTGCAACCCCAAACCCACTTATTTATGGCAAAGTGCCAATACTGCAATGAAACCTGAATTATCGGAGGCTGGGGTGATGCTGGGGTGAAAAGAGGGCCTGTGTGCTGGCTGAGGCGCGTGTGCCATAGGTTCACCACCACTGCCCTAGGTCCTCTTTGTGGAAAAAATCGAACTTTATTAATTTCTTCCTATGGTAAGACTGGCTGTTACTCTATACCACAGATTTTCATATAGAAGAATCTCTGAATGAGAAAGGGGAAATGAATCCTGTAAAATGTCTAAGAAATGATATCAGCACAGAGTGTGCATTATGCCAAATTTTAATTTCCAAGTCATTTCTCAACTATTTCTATTAAGCAAGTTTGGAAAACACATTAAAAAACAAAATGAGGGCTGGGGATATAGCTCAGCAGCACCGTGTCAGCCTGGCAAGCATGAGGTCCTGAGTTCGATTCCTGGTATTCACCCCCCCAAAAAAATTTTTTTCCTTTTAATTCTAAACCTCATTTATAATCTATTAAAATAACATTTATTTGTACTACTATAGCCACATTTACTTTTGCTAATTGGATATCCATGCATTAAAAAAAATCTAGACACAGATCTTAGGTCTTTTGCAAAAAAAATTAGTGACTCACAAATCTAAATGTGAACTGCAAAGCTATAAAACTTTACAAGTTATTGGACTGTATGCTATTGTCTAGGATTTGTCTCTCAATGGATCTAGACCATGAATATCCAATCTTTGGGCTTACTGGGCCACCCTGAGTGAAGATTGTCCTGGGTCACATATAACATATATAATGCAGATATATATGCATATAATATATATAATATGTAATATAATGCAGATATATATTATATACAACATATGACAAGTAGCAAAACTTCCTTGCTAACATTTTAATATAGCAAATTATTTTATGAAATAATACAATAAGATCAAGTTTCATAATTAAAAAAGAAAACTTACATGTCTCCTTGATAACAAGCAATACCTGTCTTCACAGGCAAAGTGCAGGCAGGTTCAAATACCACTATCAGTGATCTGTGAGTTTTACCTGCCAAGTTGCCAAAGCCATATAACATTTTCTTTTCAACTAGTTTCAAATGGACTGACTGTGTGTGACCTACACAGGAGGCAAGAGTTCACACTACATTGTGCTCTCCCCTACACAGCATTCACTGTTGCCTGTGCAGGCCAGGCTGGAGCATTGCACAATCCAGTCACGAGAAGTATCACTGAAAATAACCGAGTATGGTGGTATACTCCTTTAATCCCAGCACTCTGAGAGGCTGAGGCGGGTGGATCACAAGTCCAAGCCCAGTCTGGGCAATTGAGCAATGTAGTGAGACTGACTCCAAATAAGAAGTAAGGGTTTGGGGTACAGATCAATACAAAGGTCCTGGTTCAATCCCCCACATGAGAGGGACACAGAATAGTGCTAAAAGTTTACAGTTTCGTGGAGCACAGAGCTGAGGGCTTCAGGTTCAGCAGAGATGACTGGGACCACGCAAATTTGCAACACTTCAGCCCCTGTCCTCATATCACAAGAAATTAGCTCTTCTTTTGCACTGGACCCGTGATGTTCTGGACTAGTTGTGTTTTCAGATGTGTAAGACCTGTGTACAATAAGTCTTTTCCTGTCTTTACTGAGGAATCAAAAATAAATAAGTAAACAAGATAAATGACAGGTGGCCCTGGGTTTGGCAATGGTGTCAAATATGACACCAGATCATAATGAAATTGATGTTTGCCTTATCCAAATTAAAAGCATCTGTTCTGATGACACTGTTGGAAGAATAAAAAGACAAGTTAGTTCCGGAGGAAATATTTACAAAATGTAGCTTTAAAAAGTGGTTATATATAAAGTTTATTTTTTCAAACTCTTTGGCAATCTTTGTTTGTTTGTACCAGGGATCGAACTCACAACCTCGTGCTTGCCAAGCAGGCATTTGTGTGGCTGAGCTAAATTCCCGGCCCCTATTTTTTTTAACTTTTAAGATGTTGAGGATGTATCTCACTTAACACGAACAAGGACATGGGCTTGTTCCCTAACACTAAACAACAAAACTTTTTTTATTTAAAAACTTAGAACTTGACAATAAGAAAACAAACAAATTCATTAAAAGTTGGGCAAATGATCTGAACAGATATCTTACCACAGAAGATACACAGGCATGTGAAAAGAGATTCATGTCACTCCACTGCGGAATGAAAGCCACAATGCAACACAGTATTGCCATGTACCTATTAAAGTTAATAAAATCCAAAGCATTGACAAAATAAATGCTGTCAAGTATGTGAACAAGAGGAAATCTCACACACTGCTGGTGTGACTGTAAAATGATACAAGTGACTCTGGAAAACAGCCTGGTAATTTCTTACAAAGTTAACCATCATCTTAATGTAAGTATTTGCAATCATACTCCTAAGTGTTTACCCAACTGATCTGAAAACATATTTCTACCCAAAACCTGCATATGAATGTACATCACAGCTTATTCATAGCTGTCAAAAACTGGAAGTAACCAAAATATCCTTCAACGGATGAATAAACCATAATACATCCATTCAGTGTGATACTGTTATGTAATAAAAAGAAATAAACTCTCAAACTTCAGAAGATATGGATGACCCTTAAATACATCCTGCTGAGGGAAGAGGCCAGTTTGGCAAGGTTGCATGCTTTTAATCGTATGACATCTGGAGAAGAGAAAACTGAAGAGTCAATAAAAATCATTGGTTATCAGAGGGTGAGGGAAAAGAGGGTTCTCGATAGAGCACAAAAGATTTTAGTATGTTCAAATTGTTGGGTGTGGTAGCACACACCTGTAATTCCAGAACTCAAGAAGCTGAGGCAGGAGGACTGCCAAGAGTTCAAGGCCAGCCTGGGCTACGTAGCGAATTCAAGATCATACTGAACCACATAGTAGGACCTTGTCTCAAAAAATAAAATATAAATGTGTGCAATAATCTCACTAAAAGAAGACATGAGGAAAGGGTGCTTAGTTAACTAACTTTGGAAAACAGTGGAGATTATGAAATTAAAAGCAAAAAGAACTGCATATAAGTACTGCACTCAAGTTCATAAAACTGTTTTCCATGAGTTTCCAATATTGCTATACTTGTGTAATAGAAATGAGTAAGCAAATGGATAAGAGATTGTGGGAGCCCAATTTTGTTTTCCTACTGAAGTGAGTTTACAGGTAAACCAGAGACTAGATGATGTATATGGTACTGGATTACAGTTAGAGACATCAGTATGAACTCATTGAGCTTAATGTGGATACACACAGCTACACAGAAATACGTAGACATACGAGGAATGATGAAAGTATATGGAGAATGTTTAAGTTTATGAAAAATATTACAGTAAAAGACACATTGCTACTAATCCCCCTGAGTACTCCTCCTTGCTTTGAACGCACTTATCCCATTATTCTTGCCACTTTCTGAAGCAGTCTTCGGAGTTCTGTTTCATAAGTGTCTTTACCAACTATGATTAAAAACACAAAATAATGGTGACCACTGCTACTGAGAGCCATCCAACAGAAAGGCAGGTTCATGTAAACACTGCAAAGTGTCCTTATCCACCCTGTTCAGTGGATCTGGCACCGCAGGACTTCTGGCTCTTCCCCAAAATCAAAATGGCCATGAAAGATAAATGTTTTGAATCAACTCAGAACATCCAGGCAGCTACAATGACACAACTGAAAATGCGAAAGAGGGTTTTCCGGAATCGCTTCAGAAAGTGGTAAGAACAATGGGGTAAGTGTGTTCAAAACAAAGAAGAGTAGTCTGGGGATGATTAACGGCAATGTGTCTTTTACTGTAGTAATTTTTTAAAAATTTAAACCTTCACTGTATTTTCTGATCACCCCATGTATATAGAAATATGTACCATTATGCTCCTAGCTGGAGGTTTGAATACACCCAAGGATCTTCTGCTTTTTCAGATGAGAGCCTGGAAGCAACATGTATGCCTCAGTAGCAACAGGTACTCTTCACACCCAGATCTTGGTTTCTAATACCATTTCCCAGCAAAAGGGTTAGATTCCGTGGAGAAACAGCTGATTCTAGGACTGGAACAAGAGGCCTGCAGCCTCTTAGGGTCCCAGATAATAAAGAAATGATGAAAGACAAAATCTCACACTTGTGGTGGTATGTTACAGGGACACAGGAGCCAAGCATAAGACTATGATCAATAAAGTAAAGGAGTCGATTACAAAACAAAATATAAAAAATATAAAATATATTTCTGTGAGTTCAGACCTATATAAATAAATAAGTAAATAAGTGAATGAAAAGAGAAAAATTCCTACACAGTACATGCATAGATACTAAGCTGTCGAGTGGGGAATGGAGTGAGGGAACATAATTCTGTACTCCTTAAGTATGAGTTGTACACCGTGGTGACTTCTGCGAGTAAGCACAAAGGGAAGACATAAGGAACTTTTGAGTGGAAAAATTTGACCAACACCTGAGCGTTGCGGTGCACTTCTGTAATTCCAGCACTCAGGAGGCTGAGGCAGGATTGCTACAAGTTCAAGCCCAGCCTGGGTGACACAATGAGTTCAAGGCTTGTCTGAACTACATAGGAAGACTCTGTCTCAAAAACTACATTTAAAAAAATAAAGAAAACTGACAAACACCACCTCAGCTAGGCAATTAAGATAACTATGAAGATGCATCCTTCTTCACAAGTGTTTTTACCAGGTATGATCACGTTACCACGTTACCACGTTCCCTTTATACATGGTGAAAATTGTACTTTATCTCTGAAATCTCCCTCCTCAAAACCCACAGTCACAGCCTTATCATGAGAAAAACATTAAACAAATTTAAAAGGAAGGGCATTCTACAAAATACATGACCAGGACTCCTCAAAACTCTCAATCATCAAAAAGAAGGAACATCTGAGAAACTGTCGTGCTAAGAGCAGCCTAAGAGATGTCACAACCAAATGTAATGTTATCCTGGACATTAAGATCCTGAAACAGGAAAAAGAGACATTAGATCACAACTAAGGAGGGGATGAGGATGTAACTCAAAAACAGAGCACTGATTAGATCAATTCTACATGTCTACATCTGTTAATGTAAACAACCATGCTGAAGGTAATGATACGCAATATTGCAACCATTGTCAGGTTCCTATCATCTCGTTTTGTAAAGCTACAATGTTACTGTTGTGAATTTGCTGTTGTTGTTTGTCTCTTTTGCCTTTTGTCTTTCTTATAGGTGTCTTTTTTCTCTTAAAAAAAAAACAAAAAACAAAAACAGAGCACTGAACCAGCATACAAGTGGTCCTGGGTTCAACCCTAACAACAGTAAGGAAATATAAAGTATGAATAGTAATGCACCAACACTGATTCATTATTTGTAACAAACACTAATATAAGATGTCAATGAGAGAGAAATAGTATAGGTCTACATGGGAGTTACTGTACTATTTCTTCACTTTTTCTGTAAATGTAAAACCGTTCTAAAAAACATAGTTTACTTTTTAAAATCCCATTTAGAGATGTATCTAGGAAACATTGAAGGCGTTGTAGTGTAGCAATGAAGAACCACCCACTTTCTTGCATATGTTCAATTTAAAATGTTTGCAACTATTCCACTACAGAATTTTTCTCAAGAAAGTATTTTCAATCACTAACAGCTGCAAACAATTTCATGCAATAATTCCCAGCAGGGATGTACTATAGCCAGGGTACATTAACTAAAGTTCCATTTCCTCCCTTACATACTTCTGCAGATGTCTGAAAGTTTGTAACCTATTGTTAACTGATGTCGTTTTGTGTGGATACAGAAAAAAAAATTACCAAGCGTGAATAACAGGATTCAAAAAAGATAACCTAAACTTAATATAAATCACCTTATTGCTAAAATACTCATCCAATAAAATTTCAAGCAAGTAAAGGAGAACTTGTTTAAAGTGTCGTTTTTCTCTTCAGGATTCTACGTTTTCTTATTCAAAACTAGTTTGACTGAACTGCTGCAGAATTAAAAGAGGTAAATGAAAAGAGACAGAGGAAAAAATAAAAAGCAGTGGTGGAATGAATGTGTAACACTGTTAACAAAAAGGACTAGGATTTGAAACATACACAATAATAACACTAAAAGCAGAAAACAGCAAGTCCTCATCACAGTAAAGGACTAATGTCTTATAAATAATCAGCAGAGATAAGAGCTTCAAAGCAGGAAAAAGCGAGAAAAAAAACCAAAATGAATCTTTACCTTTAATCACAAAGTGTTCAAAAGTAAACACTGGGTTCCAGATAGGGAACAAAGGAAACATCGCTCTAAGTATCATTTCATTTAAAGTATCGCCCGCTGTTTATAATAGTCTAAAAACTACTATATGGTAACATTTAGGGATATTGCGAAGTGATAAAAATTACAAACAAAACGCACCACATATTGTGAACAGTGGTTATCTCAGAACAGAATTAAAAGCATATTTCTTTATTTCTTTTTCCCTGTTGTGAAGTGAATGACTTGTGGAATTTTACCAAGTATTAATCTGTGTATTCTGCACTAAAGGCATTCTAGGAACATACTTATGATACATTCTATTCTACGATTCATGTGGCAAGTTTATAAAGTGGTGTGTGAACCCATGACAAAAACTTTTCTGCACCAGCAACTTAAGAACTATTGTGATTAATCCAGAAATCTCCAATCCAAAGAGAACACCTACACTAGGTTACAGAAGATGACACTGGCTGTAATTTCGATAGACTCACTACCACATGACGTAGCTTCCCAAACCCCACGGAGCCGTGGCATGGTAGCCTTTCAATGGAAATGAATTAGAAACAACACATAATGCATTTACTTTGAGGTTGCTCTTGTTTAATGTAAGAAATTCCAATTCTTCCAGCTCCCAAAGAATGACAAGCCCGAAGCCAAACTATCCACAACCCTGAAACCAAGTTGTATTTGAACTCATTCCTAAAATACTAGCTATTTTACCTATTCCACTTATTATCAGAGGCAAAACGGGAACCTTTTAGTAGAAAACGCAGTAATACATTCACTGGAACCTATCTGGTAAGGGAGGATTCGTATGGCTAACGCTCAGCCGCCGTAGAGGTCGACGGGTTTCAAATCCTAATAGCCACGGCGTCCTGCGCCCCGCGAGCCCTCCAGCAGCACTGTGGGTGCTACAGGGCAAGGAGGCTCTCCGGGAAACCCGGCGCGAGAACAATCGAGGCAAGGATCCTGCACACACAGGTAGTCCTGGAACGGAAAGTAAAGAGCGAGAGCCTCGGAGAGAGAGGAGGGTCTTCGTGGGTGGGAAACCCACTCCGCACACGTGAACTGACCACGACCAGAGCAAAGCCATCTTCCCCAAAGTAAAATGGTGTAAGTGGAGCGGGGTGAGCTGAGAAAGCAAAGTCAACAACCGTTAAGAACTGACACCTATTCTCAAACAGCGAGCTCTCTTAACGTGATGGGGTACGGGATGACGGGACCCTGTGCTGCCGGGTCACTTAGAGACCACAACCCCCAACTTGGGGTGGGGCCGGACAGTGGCCCTACGAGCCCTGCGTCTAGGGCAATAAAAGGGACGAGGGGACCGCCCGGTCTGCGGCCGCCCCGCCGAGCAGACAGCGCAGGTGGCCGCGCGGACGCCCCGGGGGCCGGGGGTTTCGGGGGCCCCCCCCCCCCGATCGGACCTGGCCGGCGCTCGGGGACGGCGGGAGGACGCGGCCCGGGCGGCAGCGCGGCGCACACCTGGCCACCGACACCAGTTGCAGGCAGTCGGGGTGCAGGCAGGCGCCTGGCACCGCTCCGATCCCAGCACACAAAGGCGGGTCTTCAGACGCGAGGGGTCCCCGCCGCCCGCCCCGCGCCCCGCCAGCTCTTACCTCGGATCCCCGGGGGCGCCGCGAACCCGCGCGCTGGGGAGGCGGCCAGGGGGAAGACCCCACCTGGACCGCGCCCTCGCGACCCGGCCGAGCCGCACGGCCGCCTCTCAGCCCCGCTCACTGGGAAGAAGGGCTCTCCCGGGCGAGTCCCGTGCCCGCCTGCCCGCCTGCCCGCCTGCCCGCCTGCCCGCCTGCCCGCCTCGCGCCCTGGCGACACCGCCGCGCTCGCCGCTGCCGCGAAGTCTGGAGCTGCCGCCCGCTGCCGGCCACAGCCAGCCGCGCGCCGCGCATGCCCAGAGCGGGCGCCACGAGCCAGCCGGCGAGTGCGCGCCGGGCGGGGTGCGGCTCCGCGCTCCGGGTCTTCCGGGCAACCGCCCGGCGGAGTGCTGGTCGACCCCGGGCGGAGCGCACAGGGGCCGGCGGGGGCGGGAGACTGGCAGGAGGAAAGGCAAGGGGGCGGGGCGTCGCGCCGAGTTATCAAAGCCAAGATCAAAGTCGCACGGAGGTGCCGAACCGCCGCCGACGGGTTTCCAGAAGTGCCCCAGCAGGACAGACTAGCCGCTGGGAGACGCGGGGAGAGCTGTGGAACTGTGGGGCGGCTCGCCCTGCGCGAGGTGGGCGCCCCGGGCCACACAGCCCCGGGCCCTGGTGCTCAGGGCTGCAGCCAGCTGCACCGAAGAGCGGCCACCTTTGTCTCCCTTCTCTGGCTC
>RJWM01026031.1:0-28580 GCA_004363535.1 Dasyprocta punctata | reverse complement strand
CCCGCCAGATGAGACAACCGTGGTCTCCGCTCTGCCCGCTGCCCCCTCGCCGGGGAAGAGAGAAGACCCAGGGCGGGGATGGCGCCAATGGGACCGATGGCCGGCAGCTAGCCCGCGGCCAGCCGAGCCTGCTGGGGCAGAGACCAAGGGAACAGGAAGGAAGGGAGAGAGGGAGGAGGGACCCGAGGGAGGAGGAGGGAAGGCGGGAAGGAAGGAAAGGGACGACGAAAGGAATAGACGACATAAAGAAATTAACAGGCGATCCCTATGTGGCTGCTATCATCACAGACTACGAGGTAAGTGATTAAAATGTCCAAAGCAATAAAACAAAAGGCGGAAAATTAATCCTAAGTCCTATCTCTCCTCGACCCGCCCTGTGCTCACCTCCACTGGTTCTCAAAGCAGTGGCCACACTGCTGCTTCCAGGCCTGCCCTTGTCCCCCACGAGTTTCCCCCTGTGGAAGTCACGGTCGCTGCTTGAGGACCAGCTCCAAGGCCACCTCCCTCCTCCGGCCTCGTTGTAGTCAGGGTTTGCGAGGGAACAGACTTCACCCAGGACACATAATTTATAGGATTTTTTCATAATATTCACCCAAAGAGTCAAATGCAGGAGTACAGATTTGTCCACACCAGAGACCCGAAGAATCCAGCTGAGGACCTGGATCCCATGGCAATGCTCTGCCCAAGTCCAGTTGAAGACCTAGATCCCATGGCAATGTCCTCCACGAATCCACAGGAGGCCTGCAGCCCACGACAATGTCTCATGCAAGTCTGTATCAAGGATCTGCTCTGGGAAGGCCCAAAGGTCGGCGGTGGAAGCTAGAAAGTCTGTGCCAGCGGGATGAAGGGTCTGTGCCAGCAGGCCGAGGGTCTGCACTGGAGCCAGGAAGCGACGCTCAAACTAAGGACCAGAGCTCCCCCAAAAAGTACTACAGCCATCCTCAGCAACAACGAGGTCCTAAACTCTTCCAACAGTGAGAACAGCTGAGTTCACATCAGGAAAACCAGCATGACTCGCTTCTCCAGAGAATCAGCAGCTTCCGTCCTCCCCTCCGGTTCTGCTGCTGGCAGCGGCCCTCAGGCGGGCTCTCCACGCCGGCACCACGCTCCGTTCAGCTGGGCGTCAGAGTTGGCCCTCGGTCACTCCAGCACAGGCCCCTCCCGGTGCTCCCTGCACCCGCTCTGTGAGGTATGGGGGGGTGGGGGACGAGTTCCTCTAAGCCCTGAATTGAAGGCTGTACTGAGTCTGTTTCTCCTGCTAGAACAGCCCTGACTCAGTCCCCGTCCTGCTGTGCCACGCGGCAGCCGGTGGGTGCTGAGTACGATGAGTGACCCAAGGGCCAGCTTCCTCCAGGCCCGCAGATGGGCGGCCACTGCCCACTGCCCAGCTAAGCAACCTGCTGGCCTGGGTTTAATATCCCGCTTCCTCCGCTCGCCCGCAGCCCGCAGGCTGCACAGAGCCCGGAGTGAGCTTTGCTGCTCCGCTGGCTCCTGTGCCCCAAATGCCCCCCCATACTCAGCACTCGGGAATGGTGCGTTCAGTGAGGGAGAGGGTCCTTCTAGAGCCTGGAGGGGAAGGGGCAGGGGAGACACTGGAGTGCACGGGGAACTGGACCCCGGAGGCCCGCAGACACCCACAGGAGCGGGGAGCTGCAGTGACAAGCCTGGGGCACAGCTGGGCAACCGAGTGCGTCCCAGCCCTGCCGCCCTGGTCTGCCTTGCTTCGGTTAGCTAAGGACCCGTGTGCTTTTCTATGAGGACGAACTTGGGTCCTTGGCACAGAGTATGGGGTTTGCTGGGTCCCTGGCTGCATCATTTGGTGGAGGGTCCCTGGGGTGAATCTTCTGGTTTGGTCACAGTTGCCCTGTTTTTTTTAAAGTCTCTGGGCAAACCAGGCTCCATCCCCGGCCTGTGCACCTACAAAGCATTAGGAGTGTACGCGTCTCTATCATTCCCTCACCGAGTGCCACGAGGTGGATACCGGTGCTGGTCACAGAGAAGACACGTGAGCGCAGAGGTGCCCGACTTGTCCAAGGGCTCCCTGGGAGTGAGAAGAATCAGAACCGGAACCTGGTCTCATTTGTTATTTAAGACTCATCGTCCCAGGTTGCCTTGTCCAGGGTGGATGGATGGATGCACAGGTGGATGGATGGACGGGTGATGGATGGATAGATGGACAGGTCAGATGGATGGATCGATGGGGGATGGATGGATAGATAGGTTGGATGGATGGATGGATGGATAGGTTGGATGGATGGATAGGTTGGGTAGATGGATGGACGGATGGGTGATGGATGGATGGATGGATGGCAGATGGATGGATGAATGGACAGATCAGTGGACTGACTGGTCGATGGGCAGATGGACAGATGAAAGGATGGATGAAAGATCTCTAGAGTTTACCGAAGTCGCTCAGAACAAGGGAGGGTTCAGGTGAACTAGGGGGAGGACAAATGCTGTTGGAATGTGCTCCCCCCACAGCTGGAAGGGAGACCACACCTCCTCCTCCTGCCCTGCCCACCCCAGGACCACCTCTTCTCAGGGCAACGCAGGTGCCTTGCTCGGGTGAACCACGGCTAGAACTCAGGTCTTCCGGACCTCAGTCCGGTGTGATGTCTCACATGATGGACTGCACTGCTGTGATTCTCCCTGGTCACCACCAGTGGGGCCCTCAGCCAGCAGAGGACGCGCCCCTCGGAGTCCACAAGGAGTGGCCGGTGAGGAAGCCGCTGCTCTTATGCTCCCCGTTGCCCAGCTCGGCTTCCCTGCCCGCAAGAGGCTCGGCACAGTCCGCAGGCGCCTCCCAGCACCCCCGACCACCGGCGGGGCTCCCGCCTCGCTCCCACCCTGCTCCTCTGCACCCCTTTCCTGGCCACTGAGGCGAGGGGAGGGAGGGCTCAGTGCAGACATTCCCAGCCGGCTTCCTGGGGGCCTTCCCATGCCTCCGGCCTCTCAAAGCTGTGGCCGGGCCAGACAGTCTGGTTCTCATTAGCTGTACTTTTGCTGTGAAATGAAGTGCTCTTTGAACCTGTGTGAGCAGGAAAGCCATTTATACCCCTGAGAAGATGGGGGTGCCATCCCTCGCCAGCACATTCCGCCGCTCCTTTTATCTTCTGGGCGGAGCACTTGGCGGGCAGCGGCTGCCGCCACCAGCTCCCCTGGCCCAGCCCTGGGGTGGGAGAGAGAGGAGGGAGGGGTTGCACCTCCCTTCCAGGTGGGGGAAGCACATTCCAAAGGCAGTCACTGCTCCCTTTCTCGGCCCTCATATTTCACCTGACTCCTCCTCCGTCCTGACTGGCTTCAGGAAAACTCCAGAAATCATCCATCCAAACAGGCAGGCTCCCATCCATCCACCCATCCATCCAGGCACCCTCCCATCCGTCCATCCATCCACCCACTCACCTACCCACCCACCTGTCCACCCATCCATCCCCCACCCACTCATCTCTCCATCCTTCTATCCACATATTCACCCATCCATCCCCCACCCACCTACTCACCCATTCATCACTTCATCCTTTCATCTACATCTGTCCGTCCATCCATCCATCCATCCACCCACTCCCCTACTAATCCACCTGGCCACCCATCTGTCCATCCACTCACCTACTCACCCAATTGTCACTCCATCCATCCATTTATTCATCCATCCACTCACCTACCCACCCACCTGTCCACCCATCTATCCATCTACCCACCTACCTGCTCATTCATCTCTCCATCCTTCCATCCACATATCCATCCATCCGTCCATCCATCCATCCACTCACTCACCCAACCTGATGAGAACTCAGATTCAGAAAATGTCGGAACCAGGAAATCCCCTGGGTACCAGTGAGGAAATGGAAGTACAGAGGGTTAACTTGTTCCCGGTCATGCAGCAAGATCATGGATTCACTGGAAAATGTTAGCAAGTGTGTTTCATGTGCTGCACCTCCATCTCTAACCCACGGGTCATACACTGAGAAGACAGCCATAAAAACAGGCACGTGCCCTAGCTGTTTTGTCATTCTAGTAAACAAACAAACACGGCAACCACAGATGAGGGCAAACGCTTTATAAGCAGCAGACGTCTCAGAGAGAGGGAGAGACTGAAGAGCAGGGAGAATTTACACAGCTTCAGGAAGGCCTGGAGCCCGGGACAACTGGCGAAAAGGTCCTGGGGGAAGAGTGAGCTCGACTTGCCAGACAGAGAAGGCCAGGGTGGCAGGAGCAAATGAACAGGAGGACGTGTGGTGTGAGACGGGGCCGGGCGCTCACATGCACCCTGCGGACCCAGACGCCACGGGGCAGCTGCACTTCTGACCCGCCGGGGCCAGGGAGGGTTTCATTACGCTGGGTGTGCGCTTGAAGCATCAGGAACAGACCCCAGGGGGCTGGGCCAAGGTGCCCACCGGGAGGCTGGGCAGAGAGTGACCAGGGCCCGGGATGGGGGCAGCAGGGCGGGCAAGGGGGCGGGGCACGTGCCTTGGATGTGGCTGTGGAGGAGACGGGGTGAAGGTTTGGCCCCAGCTGGGTGACGCTCACACAGCAAGGAGAGGGGACACGGGGCAGCACAGCGGCAGGAAGGAGCCAGGGGCCTGTCGGGGTCCCGCACATGGGCCGTGCCCCATGGGTGCTCAGGTGGCCTGGAAGGTAGAGGGCAGAGGCCTGGTGGGGCACCAGGGCCATTTCTGGGGGTGCACAGAGGCCGGAGAGGAGAGCAGGGACCCCACAGTGGCCCCTTGCAGCCGGCTCAGCTGCTGGGCAGGTCTCCTCCTCCTGCCCCTCTGGGCAGTGAAGGTCTTGGAATTTCTTTCCAGGGGAGCCACCCCCAGCAGAGGGGGACCAGGTGACAGCAGGGGCAGAATCAGGGCTTCTGGGCCTGACAGTGATGCTGAGAGCCTCTGTGGGTGCCTGCTGGCCTTGCCCCCAAATGCTTCAACAGCCGGCCTCTCAGGTGTCGGCAGCCGGGGGACACCAGCGGCCTGGGTCCCTCAGCTCCATTTCACAGGGGGGGACGGGGCCTTGCTCTGACCTCTCCTGGTGCTGAGACCAAGGCATATCCGTCAGCTTCATCTACTTTCAGTCCCTGTGTGATGGGGACACGGGACTGGCCACTGCAGAGCCCTGTAAGCCTGGAGGGGAGGGGGATAGAGGCCTGGACGGTGCGTGTGCTGGCGAGGGAAGGAGGCACCCGGGGCTGAGCACCCCTCCACCCGTACAGCCCCGGACGCCCCCGACCCGGTCTCTGCTCAGTCACTTTGCAGCGACACGGAGGCCGACAGATCACACGTCTTGGCCTGGAGCCCTCCACCCGGCCCTGGCGGAGACTCAGTCCAGGTGGGTGATCCGCAAGGGACCCAAAAAGCAAGGGCGTCAGAAAGGGTGACCGTGACGGGCGTGTTAACAGGGCCCAAGTTGGGGGGCATTGATGTGCAGCCTGGGAGCTGCTATTGAAGACGCCCTTGAACTTGGGGGGCGGGGAAATGTGGGTGTGAAGCCTTGTCTTCTCTGTAGCCCTTGTCACTGCTGGAAGTTTTCCTCTTCGTTGACCTGGGCACCCAGGAGTTATCTGGTCCCCACGACCCCACACGGAACGGCAAGGACAGGAGCCCGGGTCTCACTCCCCATTCTCTCCCGGCCCAAGCACAAAACAGACCCTCAGCCAACACAGCTGAGCGAACAGCCAAACGACGAGTGCACTGTGGGTGAGCTGGGAAGAAGCCGGGCACAGCGGGGTGGCCGTGATGGCCGGGGCACTGAGGGGCAGGCGCGGTGGGTGAGGAGCAGGGCGGCCGGCAGCCACACGTGAGCACAGCGGGTGGCCTGCATCGTGGGCAGGGATGAGATGTCTTGGGGGCCCTCTGGAATAACTGGGGTGCACTGCAGGGGCCCAAGTCCCACTCCCGCACATGGGGACCTTGGGAGACAGTGTCTTAGTGAGGGTTCAGACATTTGCACAAAGACTTCCTCTCCTAATAAATTAGAGTGGGTTCAAGGTTACCCAGGATGACATCACTCCCTGCCTCGAAAGCCAACCCATTTCCTGAGGGGGCGGGAGGAGGGTGACCTGTGTGTCCACAGGGGAGCGCCTGCCACGCCCTGGGGCACGGGGCGTCGGGAGCAGAGGCTTCCTGGCTGACCTTTGCTGCGTGGCTTTGAGCTCTGGTCATTAAGGCTTCCGAGGACATCTTGGAGCTGGGACTCAGGAATCCTGCACCTAAATATCCTGGGTGACCTGAGGAAAGTCACTTCCCGTTCCTGGCACCTCTGCTCCACAATCGATAATTCCGGCTGCGCTGCCAGCCAGTGTCCCCAGGGAGGTGAAGGGGAGACGAGGAAGGGTGCGCCGGAAGTTCTCGGACTCGGCTTCCCGAAAGCCCATGGTTGGTGCCGAGCAGGACACAGCCGGGGTTCTCGGCCGGGCCCTCGGTGAGGGAAAGGCTCGGGGAGGGGAGGTGACCGCCCGGCCTGTGCCCAGCGCCCGTCCCTAAGGCAGAGCAGGCTCAGAGCCAGGGTGGGGACCGGGGTGACAACTTCCTCAGGCAGTGAGAGGGCCCTTCACGAGGGCTCTGAGTGAGGCGCGGGGAGTCGGGTGGGTGGGCGGCACTTAGAACCAGACCACAGGCGGACCCTGGCTCCGTGAACCCACTGAAGGCTCCACTCAGCTTATGGATCCCCGACTACCGCCGGCCTCGGTGTACTCACGCGTCAATGGGGACTGACGGCCGGCGGCAGCGGAAACCCTTCCCCAGGCCAGCGGTGGTGGCCATGCTGACCTTGTGTCCTCTCGTCCTTGCTAAGTCTCTGTGGAGCCACTGGCCCTTGTGCTTGCCTAATACTAGTGATAAACCTGTCTAGGACGAACAGCCAATGAGTTTCTGTCCTTAGACAGGAAGGTGAGGCCCTGGGGACCACACCGTCACCCCAGCACCCGGGAGGGGCCTGGTGTGTAGGGACCATCGGCCCAGCGCTCACTGAACCAGGGTGAAGTGGATCCGCGCCCACCTCGGAGGCAGATGAGGCTCCAGCCGGCCCAGCGGCCCAACCCCACCTCCTGCGGCCTGTGGCTCCCCACGCTAGCTGGGCCCTGTGAGGGGTGCAGGCAGCACCTTTCGATGGAGCCAGAAGTGCAGGTTCAAATCCGGGTCCTACCGCTTTCCAGCTCCAGGGCAGGTCGAGTCCCCAGTCACCCAAGCCTCCTAATCCCCGAGGAGCGACAGTGCCCAACGCTGCGGGTAGAGTGTGCCGCCCCAGCAGCAGGGAGGCTGGGCCGCAGGCGAGCCTCATCCCGGAAGACTGCGAGTCTCCTGACAGGGTCCACGTCCACCTCCTTCTCTGCCCCAAACTCTTGGAGACCAGAGATGGGCGCCGTATTTATTGGCTGTCCACTCAGTGCCCAGCACGACGCTTGGGGCTCCCGGAGCTGATCCTGACGCCATGCTGGAAAACAGTTTCTGTAAGTTTTAAAGGAGTCATCGGACAAAATTCAAGACAAAACGAAAACCTGAGGTCCAGAGAGGTTAAGAAAACTGCCCAGGCTGCACAGCCGGTAGTGTCCAAATCCAGGCAGTCACACGTCAAAGGCCACCTCCTCACCCTCTGTGGGGGCCCCCAGTAGTCTGCACCCAAGGCCCTGGGGGAATTAGCAGACCTCTTGACTGGGGAGCTGGGGCAACGGAAGAAAGGGATCCCCAGATTACCAGCTCCTTGGAGGCCCACGTCTAAGGCCCAGGGGAAGCTCGGCTGGTGGTGGCCAGGGCGGCAGCCGCACCCGCAGAAGTTTATCTCGTCTGAGCAGGTCGGGTCGGGGTGGGGCGGAAGGAGGGCAGCTGTAGTACACAATCGCGATGACGCACAGAACTTTCTTGGGCCTAAAATGCTTCCCAGGTCCCGAGGGGAATGGCATGAATGCCCCATTGTGCCCCTGGAGGGGGCAGAACAAAGCCTTCTTATCTTCCAGGCCGCCACGCGGGGACCAGAATTATCTCTGACATTCGGGCCGCCGTGCGTCCCCGGCCGTCCGGGCCCCGGGCAGTGAGCCTCGCAGCTGGCCCTCACTTGCTCCCGTGTCCAACACGGCGGGCCCCTCCCGGGGATGACCCGGTGCCCACCTGCGGCGCCCGCGACAATGTTCTCACATTGCTCGTCTCTGCAAGCTGGCGCCTGGCGCAGGGCTGGATGTGGAGCCCAGATGCGCAGAGGCCGGGACCAGAGCCCACGGATCGGGCCAAGCACAAATGGCACAAGCAACGGGGATGCTCCCGAGGTCCCGACCCTGGCACCTCAGGGGGTGCGGCTGGGCACTGACCGGCGAAAGCTGGGGGTAGACTTGGAGGCAGGGGACAGCACCTTCCTGAGGATGCTGGGCTCGAAGAGCTGGCCCAGGGCCCGGGCCCCGGCTTGGTCAGAGCCTGCTGGAAAGAACATATCGGTACCGTGGCACCGAGAGCTGAGCGGTAGTGAAGAGGGCCCGAAGCCGGGATGGCTCTCGGCACACAGCCAGGACTCCAGTGAGGGGGGACTGAGCGAGAGAAGACCCCAAACTAGGCGAAGACGGTGTGGAGCCACGGCTGCCAGCGCGGTGGTGCAGAGAGGCCGGGGCGGACCGGGCTGGGCCTGAAGCAGCTGCTCAGCGGGTACCCGAGCGTCAACAGCCTCAAGTTGTCTCTGCGTGTGAGAGCGATCTAGAAGATTCCTGCGCCCGGATCAGGCCACATGTGGAAGACACGTCCCGGGGAGCATTGCGGTTCTGCTCCAGGTCCCCCCAACCTCGCTTGCTCAGAGGCGGGGCCGTTGGGAGGTGAAGGTATCGTGGGGCGCTGCATTCAGGTGGATTCACCCACTGCTGAGGTCATGGTCAGCTGTGCGGCGAGGGGGAGGAGAGGCCTGGTCAGGAGGGATGGACCCGGGGGAGCCGGCGGGGTTCGCCTCCTTCCCAGCTCCTCCCTTCTCTGCTTCCGCTTTCTCCTCTGCCAGGCGCCTCCCTCCTGCCAGCCGCCGGCCGACTGTGCATGGACCAAAACTTCTAAAACGTGAGCCAAACCTCTGCACCGCTTCGAGTGCACCCCTCCTCTGAGTTGTGGGTGCCAGGCAGGCACTGTGTGCCAGGGACAAGGAAAGTGACGAAGGTAGGGAGTGTCCTCTGCCTGTGGTATGACGATGAACACTATGGGCCAAACCATCGGAACCCTGCGCTCGCCTCTAGCGTGGGGACCAGCAGGAAGACGGCAGCTCCCACTGTCCGCGTGTGACCACGCCCAGCACACCTCTTCCTGGGAACTTGGAACTGGTGGAAGGGAAGAGAAAGCGGCCGATGGACAGGCACAGAGATGGCTGTCTGTGGGGCTGGCCCGGAGTGGCCCCCGCGTCCTGCTGCCCAGGGCAGAGGAGCAGCATCTCAGGGACAGCATGGGATAAAGCAGATGTGTGGAGGGGCCAAGGTCTGGGGAAAGGGAGTCCAGGCAGGGTTCCCAGGGCCCGGCCGTTGCTGGTTGTACTGGTGGCTCTGGATCGCGGGAGACTCCGTGCGTCCTGGTCCTCACTGAGGCTCACACTGGTTTCTGCTGCTTGTTCTTGGGGCCCTACCAAGGCCCTGTGTGTCTCCTCCACAGTCATGATCCCCTAAGGCTGCTTCCCCGCTGGATGAATATTCCGCGTGCATTCCTTCGTACCTCGAAGGCACTCCCTGTTCAGGAGGGACCAGGAAGAGCTGGGGCTCCTGTGGGACTGGGGTCTCCCTGGTCAGGTGCCGGTGCATGGGCTGAGGGTGAAGTGAGGGGACAGTCCATGGCGACACTGCCACTGCCACAGCCGGGCTCCCCCGTGGACATCCTTCTGGAGGCCCCCTTTCTGGCCACTTGCCCTGTGGGTCCTGCCGGGTCAGAGACGGGGACCAGGTGCAGCTCTGCCCCTTCCATCTGAAGGAGGCCGGCAAGTGACGGAACCTCCCGAGTGCCACTTCCCGGCTGCAGCATCAGGGCTGGCTCCTGGGAGCGCCCTGTCTCCTCCCGGCCTCTGGTTTAGACCCTAACGCTTCACCGTCAGCTGAGGCCCCGCTGCCTCCCACTCGGAGGCAGTCACCGCCCCAGCAGACGGACAGTCACCCTTCCCCGGCATGGCGCAGGCTGCCATCCGGGCTCCCACTCATGTCTGGGCCTCCAGCCGCACCAGCCCACACCCTGAGGTTGGCTTATCGACAAAGTGGAGGCCGAGCTGCCGAGGCAGGAGGGCGGAGGAGAGGACGCACCGGCCCAGCTGCGTTCACACAACAAAAGCCTCGCCCTCCCTGTGCTCAGGCCCCCGGGCGCTGGCAGGCTGACCCACTCCAATCAATACCACAGTGGCGGCACCAGGCACTCCTGTCATCCTGAGCTCCCCACAGCCCTTCACAGGCACCCCGGAATTTCTTTCTGCCACCATGGGCTGGCTCTGTCTTTCCCAGGGCTTCACAGGGATGGAGCTTGCAGCTGGCTTCTTTGCTTCCACATCAAGTCCTTGAGCGTCGTCTGCGAGTACACCACTGCTGGGATCCACAGTTCGTTCTCCTCTGTCGCGGGCAAAGTGACCCAACTTCCCCGTGTGGCCCGAGCATAAAGTAGCCCACACTTTAATAGTGCTACCTGCCATCACTGGGCTCGCACCAGACCGACACTGTGCCAGCATTTTGTACAAATTTCTTCCCCGAGTCCCCCCAGCAATCCTAGTTACTTTTCTTGTTGCTGAGACAGAATACCCGACACCCAAAATTAAAGGCAGGAAAGACCGATTTGGCTCACACTCCAGAGGCTCTGGGGCCGACCTGCCACGCATGCGTGGCAGACGGGCCCCGCAGAGGAGAAGGAGTTCATGCTGGGCGGAAGGCAGCAAAGCAACCAAGGGGCTACCACAGCTCTTTCCACCCCGGGTATCCTGTCCAGGCTACTCAGGACGGATAGGACTCGCACCCCGGATCCTAGCATTGCATGATGAATCAACCACAGCATCACACACCTGTGAAAAAGCCCCACCTGTGACTGCACGAGGCCAGACCCAAGCCATAGCAGGTGCTGGGAATACCCATTCTGCATGAACAGGAAAACTGAGGCTCAAGAGGTAAAAGGCACCTGTAATCCCAGCGCTCCTGGAGGCTGAGACAGGAGGATTGTGAATTCCAGCCCAACCCGGGCAACCTGGTGATTCAGCAAGACCTTGCCTCAAAAATGGATAGATAGAGAGGGGATGTAGTTCATAGCGAAGGCTCTAGATTCAGTCCTCAGTACCTGCCCCCAGCCATACACTCAGAGAGAGAAAGAGAGAGACAGAGAGAGAGAGAGAGACAGAGAGAGAGAGAGAGAGAAGTATAATGTAATTTTCCTAAAACACATCAGGCAAAAGTTAGAACCCACACTGGAACCAAGGCAGGCTGATTCCCTGACTCCAGAACCTGCACCCACAAAGGTCAGGCCCTGCAGCCTCCAGTCCGACAGACAGAACAACTTGAACTGCTCCCCACTCCGTCACAGCAGAGTATCCTGAGCCCTCTGGGCTTAGATTCCCAGCACGCTGCATGCTGTCCTTTGAAGCGGCCCGAAGACCCCAAGGGCCCCTTTCCTTACTGGCTTGAAGCCAGCTGTCCTCAAGCGCTGTCCCTTGTCTGTTCACAGACCCTCGCTGAGCACCAGCACAAGGCCACACGGCACCAGGACCAAGACGATGCTGCCGGAGATAAACCAAGGACCCCGCGTGCCTGCCCAGGGGGATGGAGAAGGGAGGGCACGCGCTTCAGGGTTTGGCGCCTGCTGACTGTGAGATGTTTGTGGTGTAACAGATCCAAGGAGCTCATTAGAGTTGAGTATCAGAACTGTCTGTGAGACGAATGTTTAAATAAAAACTTAATTGATTAAATGATTATAGTAAGAGACACTGTCATGAATCCCCCTCAAAATCCTCTTGCGCTGAGCACATCCATCCCACTTTCCCATCCTTTTCTGAAGCAGTTCTGGAAGTCTTCGCTGAGTGTCTTCTCACGGTGGTGACCGCCACCTTGGCAGGCTCATCCAACAGAAAGGCAGCTCCTGAAACCACCACGCTGTGTCCTCATCCACCTTCCTCACCAGATCTGCCACCCTGCGACTTCTGGCTCCACCCGAGTCACAATGACCACGGAAGGGAAACGTTTTGACTCAGTTCAGGACATCGTAGCAGCCAGAACCACAGAACTAAAGATACTCAGGAAAGAGGGCTCCAGAGCTGCTGCAGAGAGGGGCGAGAAGATGGGGTCAGTGTGCCCGAAGTGAGCAGGAGTACTTTAAGGGGACTCGTAGCAATGTGTGTTGCCATGATACCGTCTTACTTAATCATCTGCTGTCTGCTGGGACCTGTGTAATTGTCAGGCAGTCTCCCTAGGCGGCTGGACGCTTCCTGTCTCATTCACCACTCAGACCTCAGGCCGCTAAGAACCGAGCGCTTCCTCCCACTGTCTCCTCTGTCCTGCTGAGCTGCAAACCCCGCGGCCGCACATTCCAGGTGGAGTGCATATCACACAGAGAAGGATGGCCCAGTCCAGAGCAGCTGCCACAGGGCGACACGTGAACCTGTACTCCAGAAGCCACTGAGATTTCTAGGGTTTGCCTGTTACAGCAGCTAAACCCTACTTATCCCGACTGACACAGTGATCCCAAACGTGATGGCCCCACTTATCTTCTGCCGCCTCTGTGCCATGCTGATGGCACTGAGCTAAGGACAACTGCCAAGTCTCTGAATTACCTGTGCACTCACGCGGGCTGCAGCCTCTGGGTTGTTAATGCCACGGGAGCCAGAGATGCTCCCTGGGCAGCAGGATTCTCAGGCCAAGGCAATGAGCATCACCACCCAGGTCAACAGATGCCGAGGCACAGGCGGAAACGTACCTGCTCCCATTGTGGGGCCCAGGTCACCCTCATTCCCAGCAGCAAGGGGCACAGGGCTGCGGCTGGACCGAGGCCCTGAGGGTGGGGAGGAGGAGTGGTCCCGGCGGAAGCCCTTGCCATCCATCGCCTGGCTGCCTGGCTTTGAACATGATGAAAGCCTTCCTGCCATCTGTTTCCTTAAAGGAAACCCACCCTGCCCCTTCCTGCTGGCTTCTTACTGCCCAGGAGCAGCACGACTTCAGGAGCCCGACTTAAGGCCAGGATCCCAGTGGGACGAGGCTCCCGAGACAGGGATGTGCGAGCCGGGTATGAATCATGAGAAGGCACTGGCTGGCACAGAGGGGCGGACCGAACATCCAGGACAGAGGAGCGGTGGGGAGGCACAGAACGACCAGAGCCCAAATCCCAGTGTGGCCCGAACATCGCGGGGCAGGGTGGGGGCAGACAGAAGTGAGGCTGGGGCCTCAGGTGGGGACTGCGCTGTGAGGGGGGGTCCTGGTCCCACCAGCCCGTCATGTCCTTGGGTGACCTGCAAACGCCCCTCCCCCCAAATGTCCGCAGCAGTCGGGGCATTGCCTACCTCGTTTGTTCACTCGCTTTCCTTATTTCTAAACGAGCTCTGAAGTTTTGTAGGGGAGAGGATGCTGCTCATTGCGTCACTTCAAAGTCCCCCACAACCGTGCATCTCCTAATTTCATCTGACTGACGGAGACTGAGGCTGGGGCACCGACGTCGCTGAACCGCGTGGTACCAGGCCTGACGTCCATTGCTGCCTGCGGGGACGGCTTCCCAGCCGGCCTGATGACACATGTGTCTGTGCTGCTTGCTGATTAGCTGCGGCCCCGACCTCCACTTCCACGCCTCCCCCCAGACCCACGGACCTAGCGGATGACAGCACACATGGCAGGGGCTCCTGGCAGACACCCAGTCCTGAGCATGCAGCCGTTAGACATTCTGACTGCCACCTCCGGGCACTCGGCTGCTGGGTGCCAGAGTTAGTGTCAACCCGTGTCTCACGGGTCCCAATGCCAGTCCCCGCCATGGCCCAAGCCACTCCATGCCTGGAGTGAGTGGGGAGCAGTCCCGCCGCCCCTGCCTAAACAAGGCCATCGGGGAAGTCTTGGGGTCTGACAGAGTGTGGATCTTAAAGCTCCCTCCAAGCCTCATGTGTTGAAGGTTTGAGCTCTGCTGTTGATGCTGTGGGAAGCCAGGGGAGCTTTGGGAGGTAACCCTAGTGGAGGGTGTGGTCACTGAGAGTGTGCCCCGAGGTCACCGGGACAGTCCTTCCTCTCACTCTCTTTGCTTTCTGGCCACTGTGAATGAGCAGCCCCCTCTGCCACAAGCTTCCACCATGATGGCTGGTGCTACCACGAACTTAAAGCAACACAGCCAACTGAACACGGACTGAAACCTCTGAAATCAAGCCAAAATAAACCTTTCCTCTTCTTAAGTTGTTTTTCTGAGGTATTTTCTCACAGTGATGGAAAACTGACCAACAGAGGATTGCTTTGGAAGGCACGCATCAAGAAGGACACTGAATACTCAGACTTGGGCAGCGGAGAGGCTCGTGGGTAAGGGGAGTATCACAGTCCTGGACTTCAAGCTACATTGCAAAGCTACAGTGATGAAAACATCATGGCATGGGCATAAAAACAGAACAGAGGGACAGAAAAGGCTGGCGCAGAGCAGAGGCCGCAGAGCAATCACCTGCACACTCAGCCACTGGAGCTCGGAAGAAGGGTCCAAAGACACAGACCGGAGGAAAGGCGGCCTCTTTAAAAGATGGTTCTGGGGAAACTGGCTATCCACATGCAAAAGACTGAATCTAGAACCATATCTCTCATCATACACTAAACCAAAATCAAAATGGGTTGAAGATCTGAATGTTAAAATAGAAACACTCTGGAAGTTGAAAGCAGCTGGAAGATAAAATAGGTAAAATTCTTGAAGTCATAGGTGCAGACGAGGACTTTCTGAACAGAACCTGAGCGGCACAAGAAATAACACTGAGAAGCCACATATGGGATCATATCAAATAAAAAACCTTCTGCACAGCAAAGGAAACAACCTACAGAGTGAAGAGACAGCCTGAGGAAAGGGAAAAACGTCCTGCCAGCTATTCCTCAGACAGAGGTGTAATATCTAGAATATAAAACTAATTCTAAAAAATAAGCCCCTTCACAAAAATTAAAAGACTCAATCAAAACAGGGGCAAGTGAAATAAATAGACGCTGCACAGCAATACAAATGACTAATACACAAATAAATATATAAAGAAATGCTCAACATGACTGGCCATTGGAGAAACACAAATTAAAACAACACGGGGATTCCATCTGAACCCAGAAAGAGTGGCTGTCATCAGGAAATCAGCTAACAATGAACGCTGGTGGGGCTGCAGGTGAGAAAGGGAGCCCTCCTTCTGCAGTTTGTGGGGATGTAAACCAGCACAACCGCTGTGGAAATCAGTACGGTGATTTCTCAAAAAATCAAAACTAGAAATTCCATTCAACCCACCTATTCTCTCCTTCTAGGTAAGTTCCCGGAAGAGTTAAAGACATCAGACTACAGGGATCTATGCACACCCTTGCTGATAGCAACACGGCTCACAACAGCTGAACCTTGGAAGTGGCCCATAGGTCCATCGACAGACAAATGGATAAAGAAAATGTGGCATTTACACATGGTGGGGTACTACTCGGCCATAAAGATGAACTTGAGCTATTTGTAATAAAATGGATGCACCTTGATATCATAATATTAAATAAAATACATCAGGAGCACTGCATAAATACTGCATGGTTTCTCTTATATGAGGAGCCCAAAGTGTAAATAGAGTAAAATAAAAGACAGCAAATAGAAAATAGGGAGATAGGAAGGGGTTCAAGCGAGGGAAGGAAGAGAAAAGGGGTGAAAAAGGAATTAAGATGTGCTGTGTCCTTGTGCCAACCCTGCACAAGAAAGGTAAACGTTGTGCGCTGCAATCGTGGACTAACAAAAATAGCAATGAAATAACCACATTGTACAGAGGAAGGCTGGGGGCTCGGGGCTGGCATGGCCCAGTGATGGGGCGCTGGCTTTGTGGAAGGAGGTCTTGGCTCCCGCTCATCTGGGGGTGCACAGCTGGGTGAGAGAAGCCCACTGAAAGGCCAGCGCGCCAACAGGGTTAGATGGGGTCAGAGCCTGACCGGCACCAAGGGCAGACCCGCCAGCCGGCTCATCCCTGTACTGCCTGGGCCCTGAATCCGCGCAGGCGTTGGGCCGGGACCTGGAGGTGCAGCTCTGAAAATGAAGATGGAGCTGTGGCTTGAGGGGGAGACGTACGACACTGAACAGTGCAAGCCGGGGGTGCCGGGGAAGCCTGGGAACACAGCCTGTCGCCTGCGGGGCACTGGCTGTCACCGTGGCAATGATTGTTGATGCCTCTTCCGGGCTGTGCGCTGACACGGCCCCTCTCTCGCTTTCTGGATGAGGAAACAGAGGATCAGGGTAGGAAAGCAATCTCCGGTCACCCAGGAGGAGGCCGAGGACCTGGGCTTCACGCAGGGCTCTGCTGTGCCCACCATCCCTCTGTTTCACACCCGGTCCCCACATCCTCATGCTTATCTTCTCACTGGGGAGACGTCTGCAGCACCACCAGCTCTCCCCAAGGTGTGCGGGGTGCTTAGACTGTCCCGGGTCCCGTGGAGCCGTGGTCCGGACGGCAGTGTCACTGCCTCCGCCTCTCAGGCGACAGCGCTCCGCATAGCTGTAGAAAGGTTAGCAAGTCTGCCTCCCTCTCTGGGCCTCACTTTTCCCCCGTAACTGTGGAAAAGGGCCGGAAGCTTCTATCCTTCACCCCGCCTTACATAGGAGTAAGATGAGGCTCTGTGGGAACGGGGGTCTGAAGATCACACAGCCGGTGAGGAGCCCCAATTTAAACCTAAGAACTCAGGTTCCAGAGTCTGAGACTGCAACTACCCACCCCCGTGCGGACTGAACTCTGGGAGCGGAAGCAGGAGGCCAGCAGGCGGCAGAGACGGGCGGGGGCCCAGCCCGCAGCTGGTGGCAGGGCTTCCGACAGCCCTGGCCTTGGCCACAGGAATGGTGAACTGGCCGCTGTTTGCAAAGCTGGGCAGTGCGGGGCCGACAGGTCCGAGGGAGAAGGAGCGGAGACCTCGCTCTCGACAGCCTGGACAGTCCCCGGGAGCCCAAGAGCCCAGACAGAGCCAGGCTCTGATGTGCTCCGAAACTCGGCTGCTGGACGCCTGGGGCGAGGTGGGGACCTCACTGAGACTCAGTTTCCCTGTGTGTCAGAGGGCACAGTGTGAGTCTTATCACAGGGGGACAAAGGGATCAACCACGGGAGATGCCCTAGGGCCAGGCCAGCACAGAGCAGCGTCGCGTCGTCCTCGTGCCGGAGAGGGCCCAGGAGAAGGCCCGGCTGAGGCTCCACAGACCTGGCTTCTAGCGCCGGCTCTGCGTTCTGTGTGCGAATCAGCGCTGGGCTTGCACGTAGGTAACACGGCTGGCGGCACAAGCTCGGGTCAACTCTGTGACCGCGGGGATTGGCGTGGACACACGGGGAGCTCAGGGAGGACATCGACCCTGACGTCACAAGGCTGAGCCCGTGCCTGCCTTCCTTGGAAGGGAGAGGGAGGTTCGCTCACCCCACACCAGGAGGCTGACTTCTGGGTCCTGGGATGAGGCCCAGGGCACCCCGTCTTTGGGGAGGAGACCAATGCCATGTAGACCACA
Source organism: Dasyprocta punctata (assembly GCA_004363535.1). Classification (NCBI taxonomy): domain Eukaryota; kingdom Metazoa; phylum Chordata; class Mammalia; order Rodentia; family Dasyproctidae; genus Dasyprocta; species Dasyprocta punctata. The sequence goes on along the minus strand of RJWM01026031.1, from coordinate 10,971 downwards.
GTGCCATAGCGCGGTGGTGCTTGAGTGGAGCTGTTTATAGAGTGGCCTTGCTGACCCAGGAGGGGACAGCTCTGTCACAGGACGCAGCGGTCCTAGCCCTGACCCTTCAGCAGCACCCGAGGCTCCACAGTCCTCCTGCGGGGCAGCTCGGGCTCGGTGAGCGACCTGAAGTTCATCCTGGTGACACCCTTGGTTCTCTTTCCTGGCTTTGCCTGTACCGAGCTTTACCAGGAACCCCGAGGTCCTGTCCCCGCCTCCCATCCACTCTCCAGGGAGCCACCTCTGCTCTGTCCCCCGCGCCAGGGCACTGCCGACTCGGAGTCCTGGAGTCTCCCTGGTCCTCCCCGCCTCTGTTGCCTCGGGGGCCGAGTTTCAGCATGGGGAAGGCCCCGCAGGGGCCCGAGTGCTTGGTCTCCGCCCTCAGCTTTGTCAGACGACCCTGGCTCCTGTCCTGCAGGCCAGACCCCGCACTGTGCCTCCGGGGAGACAAACCTGGCTATGCTGGGGGCAGGAGGGAGGTGAGGGCTGGCACCCAGGCTCGGCTGAGGGTGCCAGGCTCCTCCGGAGGCAGCTGTTTGAGGGACAGTGTGACAGTCACAGTCATTTGGGCTCCCCGATGCTGGAACTGTCTGCAGATGATGCACAGCACTAACAGGACGTGAGCCCCCTGCGGTGGCAGCCACGCGAAGGACAGGAGCCTCTGTCTGTCCAGGGCAGATGCGATCTGTTTTGCAGATACTGCTGGTCTGCAGATGCGGAGCCTGCGGTGAGAGGCCGGCTCAGACGGGAGCGAGGGCAGCCGCAGGGCGGGCAGTCAGAGGGCAGCCACGGCAGCTGGCGTGAGGCGCTGGACTCAGGGGCCCTGGAGAGGCCACGGGGAAGCTGCTGGCCCAGCAGCCTGGAGGCGGGGGGACGAGAGGAGGAGCCCCGCAAAGTGTGCGTCTGAGACTGTGGCCCAAGCTGACGTGGGTGCGGAGGGCTGGGGAGCAGGTTTGGGCTGGAGATCGGGGGGCAGTTTGGGGACACATGACCTCGAGCGCCTACTGTAGGCCACCAGGGCAGCTCCACACAGCATGATGGGACCCCCGGGAGCATGAAGGCCTGGCGCCAGGACAGAAGGCCAGAGCACCAAGGCCCGGGATTGGGCCCCGGGACCTGGGCAGTGGGAGGAGGTGGCCAAGGACCACAGCAGGTGGGTGCTCTGGGATGGGGTCTGTCCCCATGGCCTGGCCATTGCCAGGTGGTCCTGGGCCTCAGTGGGTGCCCAGGAAGGACAGATTCTGGGAACGCCTGCACAGGCCCCCCACAGCGGCCTAAGAGGCCCCGGAAGTGAAGCCAGGGAGAGCCGGTTCTGGGATGGCTACGGGACCCTCTGCTCCCAGACTACCGCTGCAGACACCGAACTAATCCGTGTTCACCGTGCACCCACGTGGGCCCTGCCTAGCGCTTTGTGTGTTTCCACGCAGCCCCAGGCGACCCTCGGAGGGAAAGCAGCACGGGAGTCCTATCCTGGGGCTCCGCCCCCACGGCCGGGCTCTCACACCGCCTGCCGCGCCTGGCACGGTCCAGGAAGTGCGGCGGTTGCTCCGTAAATGCAGACAAGCTCGCCCCTGCCCGCGGAGTACCAGGCACAAACCCCCAGCCTGCGCACCCTGAGCCCCGCCACCCTTCTACCGAGGGCAGGGATGCCCTGCACGCCAAGTGCAGGCCCGAGAGCTTGCGTCTGGTTCCTAACCCCCAGCCACCCCGGAGCTGCTGCGTCCCGGCACTGCCTCAGCCTACAGCAGCCGCTCGGTGCTCCTCCCTGCCAGAGTCCCGCCAGCCCCTTCCTGCGCGTTCTGTACTTTCCCGGCCGGGCCCAGGGCAGCCCTCTGCTGTCCATGCCAGGCCTCAGGTCATCTCGGGGACCACCAATGGCATGTGGGGGCGCAGGGATGGGGGGAAGGTGCAGGCTCAGGGCCACCTGCGGGGAGGCCAGGAAAGTGCTGGCTGCCCTCAGAGGGCCTCAACTGGAGCACCGCAATAGCACCCTCCTGCCTCAGCCTCAGCCTTTCTCTCTCCCTGCAGTAAACCTGAGTGAGCCTGGCAGGGCCAGGAGGTCAGAGTGCATGAAGGGTCATGGCGCTGGGCCTGCAGGTCTGCTGACCGCTGACTGCTGACCATGGGACTCCGAGGTAGGCGGGCGGGTGCTGCCCCTTCAAACCCTAAGGACTCAGGGCTTGGCCACCTCTAGGAATTCCTCACTCCTGACTCAGGCCGCCTCCGGAAGACCCTGACTGCCCCGTGACAATGACACATGAGGTTCTCCAGGGAAGGTCACGGCAAGGGCCAGTCCTCCACCGAAGGGCCCAGGGCCAACAGAGTCCTCCATGGGTGCTCAGGCGCAGTGGCCAGGCTGTCCAAAGCCCACCAGGGACCTTCGCTGGCGGTCACAGTCTACACACAGCACCCCGAGTTGGCCGTGGAGGTCCCCAGCACACTTCCTGCTCTACCCCAGGTCCCCAAGGAGCCCCAGGTCAGTCACACTTTGCTCCTGAGGCTGTTTGCACCGGACGCGTGATGCCCACCACGCCCTTCACTCAGACGTCACTCAGCGGATAGACTGGGGTCCCCAGGCCGTTTCAAGCCAGGCCGTGACCCCGTTTACGGATGAGAAGTGGGACCTGCACAGGGCTGTGTGTGTACAGCCGGCAACCTGAACACTGCTGCCTGGGTTGGCCCAGCCTGGCCCCTGCCAGCCCAGAGGCCCAGCCCTGGGCACTTTCCACCCTCTGGGCTTCCTCGAGGGCTGTCTTGCCTCTTCCTCCAACTGGCAGATTCTCCCCCGCCCTTTTTATTTTTGAGACAGGGTCTCACTATGCAGTTCAGGCTGACCTTGAACTCACTTTATAGCCCAGGCTGGTCTTGAATTCGCAATGATCCTCCTGCCTCAGCCTCCTGAGTGCTGGGATTACAGGTGTGCACCACCACGCCGGGCTTCCCTCTCTTTTGTTTTGCTTTCAAAAATCTATTTACTCCCTGTTTTACTGAGCAATGACTGAAAGAAATGTGTTCACTCGAGACGCTCAGCGCGATGTCCAAAGCCCTGCGTGCTGCCCCCGCCTGCTCCTCCACCCCTCGCCCCATCATGAGCGCCGAGCTCCGGCAAGTTCTCAGGAGCTTCCCACCCCCGTCTCCACCGGGCTCAGCGCATCGAAGCCCTGGCCCCATCAGCCCTGCCGGAAGGGAAGCGAGAGTCGCCGTCCTCTCTGTCCTGCTTGTCCAGGCTGAGGAACCGCTCTCCTTGGCCTCTCTGGGGGCGGAGCCCGGGCCAGGCCAGCGAGGCCCCCAGAATTCTCCCTGTCTGAGTCACTTCTCTCCCAGACGCTGGCCTGCGAGGAAGGCGGCAACTCCCTTGCGTAGGATGGGATTTTGACTCCCTGTCTGGGTGGCGCTGTGGGGAGATTCAGCAGGACCCCAAGTCCTCCCGTCCCAGCCCCGAAGCTGGTGCAGGGGGGCAGGGGCTGGGAGGAAGTGTGTGCGTGCGTGTGTGCGTGCGCGCGCGTGTGCAGCAGCGGGGGCTGGAGGAAACTCGTGTTGGCTGCATTTCCTGAGAACACGAAGTCCAGCGCTGTCTCCGAGTGACATCTTGTCAGCCTCAGAACCCCACGAGTCAGGGGCACTGCGACTGCCACTGCGCGGGGCTAAAACGAGAGCTCAGAGGAACACAGCTCCCTGACCAGCTGCGTCCTCCGTTCAAACCAGCGGGCGCTGCCGACACCCGCCGCGTGGGCTCGGGAGGGGTTCCCTCGGGGACGGACTCCGGTGGAGACAGCACAGCGCCCCGTGGGGCCACCTGGCCCCTCCCACCCTCCCCTCACGACAGGGAAGCAAAGGCCGGAGGTGCTGCAGGTTTCAGCAACAAGGAGCAGCCGGCCAGGGTCCGGCTCAGGCCTGCGACGCCAGCCTCCGTGCCTGTCCACCTATTGTCTCCTCTAAAGCCAGCAGCGTTCAGATCCTGGAAACCACACCACCCAGCGCTGCACACTGTTACAGTGACTCCTCATCACTCCCTGCAGCCCTTCCTCGAAAACCCAGTGCCCCTATCTGTACCAAGAACCATGTGATGCTGCACTGAGGTGGAATCCACGTAACCCCTACACACAATGTTTAAACTCTGGGGCGCCCTGCCCACAATAGAAGGAGTCCAGTACAAATGGTCGCAATTAAACAGAGCCGCTTTAGAGTACATGGCATGCGTTTCCACTCATAACCCTCACCGAGGCTGTACTACAAGACGCCGGGAAGCAGCCCGGTTCTTGCTCCCCAACACAGAACGGCCGTGGACTTTGTAGCTGCAGTTCGGGGCTGATGGCGGCTCATGAGCAGCTCAGACACCGAGGAGGGGTCGTCATCGGTGATACTTTTTGTTTTAGTGATCAGCAACTCTCAACAATGTTTGCACAAAACGGAGTTCGGTCTTGTCTCAGTTTGTAGGGGCTGCGCTTTTGAGGGAAGAAAGGCGAATACTGAGAGTGCTCCGAGCCAGGTCCTCCGTGGGGCCGGGGTGCAGGCTCAGGTCATCGCTGGCGTTTGCCCCTGTGTGGGGGCCGGCGGGAGGCCGGTGCGCCCGTGGGGAGAGGACAGCTCCGGCTGCAGATGTGGGTCCCTGTGCCGAGTGTGACAGACGCTGGAGACCGGGGATGGGGAAAGGGAAGAGGACGTAGCTGCCAGCTCCGGAAATCCGAGAGCCGCTACTCCCTCTGGGCGAGGCACCCTGGCTCTCAGAGCCCAGAGATGTGACAACCAGCCGCCTTCTGTCCCCCGAGGACGGAATGGCACACATTAATGAGGACTGCTCATGAGATGATGTCCTGACCTCTTTCTTATGAGCTTTCTGTTTCCTGAGTCCTGTGTTTAGCCGTGGTATCTGGGGGTGGGGGAGGCGGCTGTCAGGAGGGGAATTTGAGGGGGATCCAGGTTAGCGGGCAGCTGCTGGACTCCCGGGTTGGCTGGCACACACTGGGACGATCAGCTGTGTGGCCTCAGGAACACTGCTGAGCCTCTCTGAACTTCTAGTTCCCTCACTGAATGGGACGTGGGCAGGAGGATTAACTCAGCACAAACACTGGCCACCTCAGAACCTGGACTGTGATCAGCGGTTCTCGGCGGACCCTGAGAATCGGCCTGCCTTGCTGTGCTGAGACCCGCCCGAGGCGCAGCGGTTCCTGGGGAAGCGGCTTCGAGTCAGCGTGGGTCACATCACCAGTTCCCAGGTCCTCACCTGGACGGACCTGGGGCCGAGGACAGGCTCTGCCCTCCCTCCCTGCCGGCTCCGCTTGTGCCCTCCGCCGGCCCCTGCATCCTCTGGGAGCCCGCTGAGCCTCCCACCCCGCCCTGCCAGGCCACCATGCGGGACCAAGGCGAGCGAACGGCTCCTGGGGCCCCCGTGCACGCGAGCGTGTGCCGAGCTTCCCGGGCTCTGCCTCACAGGCCGGCTCGGGCAGCGTCAGCACCTGCGGGGAGGAGGCAGGGCATCACTGCAGCCCTCGGATACCACGGCGGGCACAGCCGGAGCCGGGCCAAGCACGCTGGGCAGAACGCTTTGAGAAGGTGCGGCTGGCGGGAACCTTCGACGCGGCTGGGCGGCCGGGCCAGGGCAGGGCCAGCTGGGCGCAGTGGTGCTGACAGCGCTGCCCCTCGAGCTGCTCCCAGCCGCCGGCGGCTCTCACCCTAGCAGGGCAGCAGCTGGTGCCTGGCGCCCACCCAGGGGAGGGGCGAGGAGCCGGGGTCCGTGGGTCACCTGCTGGTCAAACGCTGCGGCCGGGCAGCTGTCTCTACTTGGCCCCAACGGTGCCGAGGCCCCAGGCTGTCCCACGGCTCTCCTGGCCTCGGTTTCCATAGATGAGAGGTTTGGGCCCCCCGACTGCCAAGAGTTCTCTGTCACTTTCTTCTCACAAAGGGGAGGAGCCCAGGGTGACACACGGAACGAGCAGGGGCAAGGGCGCCTGGCGGGAGCCCAGTGGCAGAGCTGTGGGTGCCCAGAGGAGGCTGAGCAGACCTGAGGGCTGGTTCCGCCGGGTTAGGCCCTGCTCCCCCGGGGTGGGGAGGGCCCTGGGGCCCCTGGGAGGGTGGGTAGGTCGGGGTCCTGAGCTCCTGAGCGCCGTGCAGCCCCTCAGAGCCAGCCCTGCCGCTCCCCAGCGGGGACAGCTGCTGTTTTCGGGGGAGAGAGCAGGGTTCCTGTGGAGCAAGGTTCCCTTTCTCTGCTGTTTATTTACTTTTGCGGAGTGATTCAGCGAAACCACTTCAAGCCATTCCCCAGGGAAGGCAGGAAGAGGCAGCGCCCCAGACCTCAGGGCCCAGGAGGCTGTGCCGTGTGCAGCTTGTCCTAAGCCCAGCGGGAGGTTGTTGGGTGGGGCTGGCAGGGGACCCGACCCCACCCTGGGCCTGTGAAGTACAGGGAGGCCAAGCGGGGACCCCGGGGCCGCCTGCCCTGCCTCCACAGCCGGCCTCGGGCGGGGGTCTCGGCTCCGAGTGCGCCATCTCCCGGAGGAGGCTGAGCGCGGTGTGGCAGGGAGGACTGGGGCCCAGGGTTACAGCAGCCTAGAGGGGACCCAGCTCTTCCCCAGGCCGCACCCTCAGCGCCGTGGGACAAGCAGCAGAGGGAAGAGGCCCTTCTCTGCGTTGAAATCCATCCACACCGGGCTGGGCTGATGAGGCAGAACCCGGGGGTGGACACGGTGCCGGGCGGGACTCGGCTCAGGAGGGCGGGGTTCAGCCCGGCCGGGGGGCCTCGCACAGCCCCTGCGCTGAAGTCCAGAAGCCGGGGACTGGCGCTCCTCACAGGACCGGCACAGGGCTGGGGGGAGGTGGGGACCCGGGACAAGCGCCTCGCGTCTCCCCGAGCCTCAGCTGCCCGCCTGCAGGGTGCGGGGACAGCACCCACCTCCGTGCGCAGGTGAGGGTGGGCTGCGGGCTGTGGTTACTGCGGCCACGTGGGAGCAGGGCCCTGATCACGCTGACCGAGATCTCACAGTGGTCACAGTGCAGCGGCGGCAGCGAACGCCCGGTCTGCAGCGCGCTGTGAACATGTGGCCCGCAGGAACTCGGTCTTACTTTGAAAAGGGCTAACTAACACTGATCTGGTGAACTAACACTGATCTGGTGAATTAACACTGATCTGGTGCTCTGATCTTACAGATCTGCACGCAGAACTTCTGTGCAAAATCGCTTCATCCACACAGCTGCTTCCAAAATGTATCACCATTTCACAGGTGGGGAAACCGAGGTGGGGCTTGGACTCAGATTCGGACAGTCTGTCTGCAGGCTTCTGGCATGCGGACCCAGCCTCTCCGGAGTGTCTGGGGTGATGGGCGTCTATGAGGCTCCCCAGAGCCAGTGGGAGATGAGGGCCCCAGATGAGGAAAAGCCTGGGCCCACACTGAAGGCCAGGGGGTGATCAGCGGGCAGGAGACCGGGGACAGAGAGTGGGAGGCGGCCGCGATGGGAGGGCAGGGTGTGGGGCGGGGACATGGCTGCAGACGGCTGGAGACGGCTCTCAGTCCGCTCTCCCCATGGCCAGGCCGTGGCAGGTCCATCTCATGGACGTCATGCCCCAGCTGCGCTAAGCAGGCGAGTGCCCCACGGCCCGGTGCCCATGGGGTCTGTGAGCGTCTCTGGGTCCCAGAAATGGATGGGAAATGCGGCCCAGGGCGCCCAGGGCTGGTAGACCAGGGCCGGGGTTCCAGGCTCAGCTCTGCTCTGGAATTCTGGGCTCTCCTGCTGCCACCCCGAGAGGAATGGCCTGCCATGCCTCTGGGCCTTGGGGCTCCGGGAGGAGTGCGGGTGGGTGAGGAGGACTCGCGTGTCTTCCCCTTCCCTGGTGCGATGTCTCCTGAGATTGGCTGAAGGCCCGTAGGGCCGGACGCGGCACGAACCTCATCGGGGTGGGGGTGCCGGCGGGCATCTGTCTGTCCTCATTCGCCCTCCGTCCTCGTCCCTCTGCCTCCTTCAGCTCAAGGAGGGCTGTGAGCTCCCGGCTGGTGCCCTAAACATGACATCCTTATTTGGAAGGCAGGAAGTCCTTCCCACCCCACCCCACCCCACCCCACCCCACCCCACCCCACCCCAGCGTGCAGCTGCTGGTCTCTGAGGGTCTCTGGGCTGGTGGAGGACCACGGCATTCGCTGGCCCGGTTTGCAATTCCTCTTTTCCGCTGGGGCAGGGGCGGACAGGGGGTGTGAGCCAGAGGGCAGGGTAAGCACCGGGGGCGGAGGACTGCGGGGCGAGGGTCACTCGGAGCAAGCCAGTCCCAAGCAGCTAAAATTAGCCCTGGGAACGGAACGCTGGGGTCTCCGAGGAGCAGCAGTTGTGAAAGGAAAGCACAAGCCGGGAAAGGAATACGTACGCCCCACACCCACTGCAAACCCACTGCCAAGCCGCCGCCCGGCTCAGCCCCTGCAGCACAGCCTCGGGGCGGGCGGTGGTGAGGACTTCCTCGGCACGCTGCCACTTCCCTCTCCGGTGACCGCAGAACAATGTGGCCCAGAGTTCCCGATAGGACGGAGTTTAACTGGAAACAGGAAAGCACAGGACAAGTTTGGGTCTGGGGTGATGATGATAATGAGAAAATGACAGGCCAGGGAGGGGGAGGTCATGTAGAGCGGGCAGGGCAGACACTCGAGAGCCAGAGGGCCGGCCCAGGCCCGGCCTGCGAGGGTGGGCACCTGGGATGGGCCTGGGGAGGGGGCACTGTGCACCCCTTTGCCTTGTGTGCACGGTGCTGCAAAGACTGTGCACACTGCGGTATGATGTGGGGTCCCCGAGTGGGGGCGCGTGCACCAGCCCAGGTGGGGTCCTGGATCTCTGGGGGCATTCGTGTCCTGCTCCTCACCTGTGAGAGGGCCTGGCTCTCACGGATTCCGGGTGACAAGCGAGGACAGCTGCACCTCGTGGTGTGGAGGCTGGGGGTGGTGTTCCAAGCCACAGGCAGGAAGCCTGGGGGGGTCAGGAGCCTTTGGGGAGCCACCTAGGGGTCAGGGGGTGGAGAGTGTCCCCGGCACCTTCTGCACTTTCCCTGCCCCCAGGTCTGTGCCTGAGGCCTTTCTGGGTCTGCTGGCCTCATCCTTGGTGAAGTCCCCTGGCCCTGACCGCTGTCTCCCACGTCTGTCACGCCCCTGCGGACAAAGGTCTTCCCCCGTGAGGCCCAGCGTACGACTTCCGGGTCCATTTCGGTTCCTCCGTGTGCAAAAGGAAGAGCAAACCGAAACTCAGCCGACGGAAAACACCGGCCCTGTGTCCTCCTCACGGAGGCTCAGCCCGGCTGCGTGGCGGGGGAGCAGCACACGGCCCAGCTGAAACCCGCCACCAGGAGGACGCGCACACTGCGTGTGGGTTCTGGGCGGGACGTCCGCAGTTGTGCGGCTCGGATCTTAAAGGCCCCCCACCGCTCAGTGCTGAAGTCATGGCCCCGAGTAGCAGTATTCAAAGGCAGGGCCTTTGGGAGGGGATCGGACCCCGAGGGCTCCGATGTCACGTGTGCATTAATCCACGTGTGGATCCACAGTGGGACGCGCTGTGAGAGGTGGCGAAGACTCCAGGAGGCTGGACTGTGAGGTAACTAGGGGAGACAGGTGGCCGTGTGACAGCCACGGAAGAGGAGGGTCGCTAGGGGCCAGCCTGTGCGGGGCGGCTGTCGTCCTTGCCCACTTCTCGTCCTCTCTCCTTTCTGACCGCCACCCTTCCCCACACTGTGCTGACCACAGGCCCAGCCCCACAGCCAAGAGAGTGGGGACCGAAACCTCCGAAACGGCAGGCCGGACACACCCGGCCTCCCCAGCCGCCTTTCTCACAGCCACGGAGAGTCGGCCAAGGCAACAGGGACCGCTTCTTCTCTCCTCCCCCATCTCCCGTCTCCCTCTCTCCCTGACCCTCCCTGGAGCTCCTTCCCTCCCACATGGAAGCTGCTGGAAGGCTGCGGTCTGTCATCACAGAAGCCTCCCGCACTGAGGTCGTCCGCATCCACTTCATCCCGGGTGTCACGCGCCAGCTCTGGGGCTGCGCCCGGCCTCTCCATGCCCCCTTCCCGCTGCCTCTAACTACGCTCGGCCTTTGCTTTTGTAAATAAGTCAGACACTCTTGTGACCCCCAACAGCTTCTTTTGTCTGCACCCCACACTCCCGAACATTCTCCAGCTCTGCCCTCACATCTTCTGCTACCCTCTCTTGCTCCCACCTGCTACGTTCCTGGGATTTCTCCCTCCGAGGATTGCTGGTGACCGTCACAGACACACACATACACGCACTGATAAACCTTTGCTTTGTCTCCCCTCATTCTGGGAGCTTTGTTTTGATTGGAGCTTCACTGGACTGGAGTGTGTCCTTAGGCGGCCGAGGGTTACCTCAGACCCCAGCACATCAGGGCCTCTCTAGTGTGGATGGCGCCCTTGCTCACCAGTCTGAGAACATCTTCCTGGTGGTTCCTGCTTTGCAGATGAGCAGCATGGTGTCCCCGCCCTTTCCATCCTTTGTAAGTAGATTGGAATCTCTTTCTCTGAAATTTTTTAAGATTCTTTTTTCTTTCGACTAGGGCTCAAAATCACTGCCATACTTTGTCTTTGGATTTCTTTCCTCATTCTCTCTAGGGCTTGGGGAATTCCTATGACCAGATGACTCAGGTCTTTCTGTGTTCTGAAACGTTTTCTTCTGCTACGTCTTCATTACTTCTCTTCCCGTTATTCCTTTCTCTCTTTTCAAAACTCCTGTCGTTTGTGCCTACTCTGCATAGCCTGTGCCTGCTCCTTCACGCCCTTTATCTCGCGCCTCATGAGCTCCTCTTCTCTCCTTTTCTGCTCGGTGCTCCCAGACCACCCAGCTCTGCCTTCCTCCTGGGAAAATTCGGCGGTCTTTTTCTTCTCCTGGGCCCCTGAATGATTTTACACTTTTTTCTCGAACCCTTTCATTTCTAAATTTCTATTTTTTTTTTTTTTTTTTT
>RJWM01026030.1:0-28508 GCA_004363535.1 Dasyprocta punctata | reverse complement strand
TCCCAGGCCGAGCTGGGCTGCACTTTCTATTCTGAGTTCTACCCATGACACAAGCAGCAGGAATGCGGGGAGCCCCGGGTGGCATGTTATGTTGGGAAATGCATTGTGGAAGCCAAGGGATGGGTGGGGGGGGGCGGGGCTGCGAGGCTGGGGTGCAGCCAGCAGTGGCTCCATGGGGTGGGGGAGAGCAGGCTGTGTTGGGCCGACTTGGGGGCTGCCGGGTGGAACTGACCCAGGCACAAATGTGTCCTGGTGTCCCAAGCACCTGTGACAACAAGTGAGTGCTCCAGATGTTTGTTGTGGGGCAGGGATAAGAAGAGGGCTAGGGAGTCAGGAAACAAGCAGGAAACCCACCAAAACAGCATTTTTTCAACAGCTGGCAACCGGGATCATTCCCCAGGGGAATCTCTGGGAGCTGGCATACAGGAATCTCAGGGGGCTCCACAGAGAGCTCCCCACCTAGGGAAGGAAGCTGGAATGTTCACTCCACTCCCATCCAATGCAGGCTGCTCATAGCGTGACTCTCCCTTAGAGGGACACCTCCCCTGTCCTGGTTGGCTTGTCGGGGATCCATGAGTGATAGCACGACACACTCAGGCCTTCCCTGCGTGCCCCGTTCACTGCACTCCCTGAGTGCCCACAGCCCTGTCACTCGTGGAAGATTAGGTCCCGTTCCGGGGACTGAGAGAGAAAAGTCAATTCACAGGGAATAAAAAGCACAAACTGAGCCAGGGGTCATGGCACATGCCTCAACACCCAGTGCCAGCTCTCGCCATCTACGGGAGACCCCAGGCCAACGGCACAGACCTCCCACTGCAGAAGGAGGACTCAGAGTCGTGAGGCCCGGCCACCCCTCTGGTCAGGAAAGCCTGGAGCTTGTGCCATGCACCGGGCTCAGCTGTCAGCATGGGCGGAAACTCAGTCCCACTCACCCTCTCAGCTGGGCACATTTCAAGAGTGTGCAACCCAGCAACAGGACATGGTGGCCCGGCTCACAGCTCTGTTCACTGGGCCTCTGTAGTGTGCATCGGAGGCCTGGAAAGGCACAGACTCCCAAATATGCCCTGCTATGCTCTTAAGTTTCCACTGAAGAGCAGCTCACTGTGGGCTGTCATCAACACCTTGGCTTTTAAAACACCCTTTTCTGCTCCTTTTAGGTAAGCGGGTTTGGGAGTCGATGGGACAGTGATGCTGTAGTGTTTTGATCTCCCAAACTTCCCCAACAATTGACAGAGCACCTAGCAGAGCAAAACCCAAAACCCCAAGGTGACAGTCATAAGGGGACAGGGTGGCAGGGTGTCTGCAGCATACAAACAGGCGGGGACAAGTCACTGACAGCTCCTCGACCCACATGGCAGCAACTCTGAGGGTTCGTGGAATTGGAGGCCCCCCCCCGAGTCACCAGCACTTCTCTCCAAAAAGTAGGATGGTCCCTGCGGAGGGCAGGAGTCAAAGCTGGAAGGAGCCCTGCGGGCTTCTGTCTGCCGCAACAGGGGCAGAAAGTGGGGAGCAAGCGGAGCCCAGAAACCAGCAGGGTAGAACCCTAATGCTGACAACAGAGCAGGACTACAGTGGGTCAGATGACAGAGAGAGGGAGCACTAGTGAGGGGCTGCAGGACACACGGGGTCACATTCGTGATCCCTTCTCAAAACTAAGAAAAGACCAGGTGAGGCAGTACACACTTCTTATCCCAACACTCTGGGAGGCTGAGGCAGGAGGACCATAAGTTTAAGCAACTCCGTGACTTAAGAGACTCTACTGAAAATAAAAAATGGCTGGGGGTGGAGCTCCGTGGTAGAGTACTCCTTAGCTTGATTTCCAGTACTGGAGAAAAGAAGGAGGAGGAAAAGAAGGAGGAGAAAGAGAGGGAGAAGAAGAAGAAAAAGGGCAGGGAGAAGGAGACGGAGAAAAGGAAGAGGAAGAAGAGGAGAAAGACGAAGGAGATGAAGCAGCTAATAGAATTTATGAAAGTAGCATAAATCAAAATTAGAAAATCTCAGAAATGAAATGGGAGAAAAGAATTTGAAAAGAAGTCATGGAATTCAGAAATTTCAATAAAAGAGGAAACAAATTAAGAAATGAAGACTAAAATGAGAAGGAACATGAAAGCAAATAAGTATCACAAATTATGCTTAAGAGAAACCGACTATGGGAAGCAGGAAGACTTAAGTCAAAAGGGAATGTCAGCCACCCCCCCCAAAATATGTTGAGGGAAAATGATACCTACAGAAAATAGCTAAATTGGAGGTTTCAAGATGTGGATAATGGGAATCCCAGGAGCAGAGCAACACAGTGAAACACAACACATAGCAGTCGTAATTCAAAAAATTCTTCCTGAAATGAAAAAGTCCTAGAACTATGTAATAAGAAAGCACTGCTGCTCAGATGAGAAACCACCAAGAGCCAAAAATGAGAGCAGGAGGGATGCTAGGCAAAGGCAGAGGGTGACATAGCCACAAAACCCCAAACGCTCACGCCCAACACCTAAAGGCACACTAAAGCCACAAGAGAGATTCAGAGAGCATGAACACGAGGGATCGGAGGGGCCCACCCAAGGCACAGCCTTGAAACACATGAATCAGCAACTCTGGAGCCCTCGCTGTGTGGCTCCTGGAAAGAATGCAATAGAGAGGGATTTTCTGGAGTTTGAAACCTGGACTACCTTGAAGTCCTGAGCGTGAGTGTGGCAACTGCGCAGAGCTGTTCCTGTCCTCTGAACACCCACACGGTTCCTGGTTTCCATGTGGCATCTCTGATGCCCAAAGGTGGTGTTTTTGAACCAATCCTCAGCTTCTGCTTTGCCGCCTGCTGGGGTACTACAGGTGAGAGCCAGCAACAGCTCTTTCGGGTCGTCTGGCTGCAGCTGCCCAGATATCACACACAGAGACACGCGTGCATGCACACACCCACAGACACCCACAGACACACACACACACACACTCTGTTTCTCCTGCAGACACGTGGGCCACTCTTTGCACAGCGAGCCCCTTATTCCAGGAACGCATAGAGAAGCTCTATGCCTGGCCCCAACTCAGACGGACATAGCTGTATTTTGTTCTGAGTAGCAGAAGCGGGTGCTGGGAGAACAGAAACTTAAAGAGGAGATTCTGAAAGCTGTTGTCCACCCTGATTACAGGCAACGGCATTCATGACCTCATTGCCACCAATAAATGGGGTGCAGGTCTTCTCCAATGCATGTGGTCTGAATAGTCACTTAGGGCTGAGCTGCTGGGACAGGTCATGGTGGAAGAAAGAACAGTTTCACATGTCATGAAGTGGGTCAGCCACCTCCCACTGCATTGGACAACTTAGTGGAAAAAAATACATGATCTCCAGGCTTCAAATAGCGACCGCAGGACCTAAAGTATCAGAAAACATCTGCTTCTGCCCAAAGGGAAACCCACAGCTCTTGTAGACACTTGCCATAAAGAAGGTTGAGATTTTGGAAAAACCAGCCCAATTCTGGTCTTGTGAGTGGCTAAATTATAATATAGCTACAGTTAATCCTCAGTCCAGAAAGGGAGGGATTTGTTCCAGAATCGCCACAGATACCAAAATCTCCAGATGCTCAAGTTTCTTCTATAAAATAGCATGGTGCCAGGAGTGGTAACTGCAGCACTCAGGAGGCTGAGGCTGGAGGACTGCTTGAGCTCAGGAATTCAAGACCAGCGTGGTAAGACCTTGTCTCAAAAAACACAACATCATCATGCATGGTATTTGCATACAACCTATATAAACCCTCCTATACTCTTTAAATCATCACTAGATTACTTATAATACATAATACAATATAAACACTATTGAAATACCACAATTGTTCTTCTGTATTGTTTTGGGTATAGTGACAAGAAAAGTCTGAGCACATTCAGTACAGATGCAGTATTTTTCCAGACTTGTTTATCTGAATATCTGCAGTGGAGTTTTTTGATGTATTGAGTTTTTAGAGAGGAATCAAGCAATGCTTTCAAGTGATATGCTTATTTTAAGTAAGATAACACCAATAATAAAATTAGTAAAATGAGGAAGACTAGTGCCAACCCAACCATGTTTGTACAACAATTTGAATATTTTTCCCATTTCCACATACATTTTTACATATTATATTCATAACAGCATAATCTAGCTTTCACTTAATACATTTTAAACATTTTCCTTTTTGACTTAACTTATTTTTTACTTTTATCAGTACATCTTTGCAGTGCATACTGATCACATGCACCATGGTGAGTTGGTGCACACACAGAACACATCCTACTTCTCCCTGTGCCCCCTTCTCCTCTCCACCCTCCCTTGCTTCCAGATATTTTGATCCCAAGTTGGTTGGATCCAATGATGTGCAGCTTTCAGATATGGAAAAGCCCTAGATTTGAACTCATGGTCACTCAGCTTTTCCTTGGTCAGAGTCAGGGCACCGATGGGAGAGAAAAGAACTCAGAATATGGACACGGGTTCATTAGCAAGACCCCAGTGAAGCACTAATGTTGAACCTCCATATCTCACAGAATCTCAGGCCAGGACAACCCAGCACCCACCCCACACCCAGACATAAAATCTGACCCATAAAGATGTGTACACATAATAAAAGAATGGCAAACTGGGGAGGAGAAACGTCAGGTTGGGCCAAGCTTTGTCTTTTATATGAGTGCACTCATCATAGTTCTGTATTGTTAACTCAGCAGCCATTGGAACTCCAAAGTGTCTGGGGTGTAGGAGCCCTTAGACACAGGAGAGTGCAGCCACTATCACAGCAAGAGCCAAAGTGACAACCAGGATGGCCTGACTCACACAGGCCAAGGGCTCATGAATTATCTGGGGGTGAGATATTGGTTTCACCACATAAAACTGCTGGTAGTCAACAAAATGTCTCGGAAAACTACAATTTAACATGCCTTATCCCAAAAGATAGGCAGCTTACCAAGATCTTGATTGATTTGAACAAGTAGAACAGTAGATTGGATGACACGAGCCCGACTAGGATCACCATGATGGTAACTCACAAGCCCTCACCAGCCCCAGAGTTTACCCCGCACCCAGCAAATGGTGGAGAGGCTGAGTGTCCTGGAGAAATGATCCTGTTATGCTACCAAGAAGTTCTATAACATTCCTCCTTGCCTTCCCCAAAGAGACCTGGAACCATTTATGTGGGAGAGCAAAGGGTAGAGAGAGAAAAGAAAATACTGAGATTTGATCACTTTAGATTTGCTGTCCTGATGTTAACTCTGCCCTGCACAATCACTGCTGTGGTCTCCAGTTGGAGTAGGGGCCTGGAGGTCAAGAAATGAATGGGGTTTTTTATTGCAGCACAGTTTGTACTAGCCAAGTCTTGGAAACAGCTCAAATGCCATCAATTGATGAATGGATAAAGAGGTTTTTTTTATATACATACAATGGAGTACTGCTCAGCCATAAAGAAGGATAAGCTTGAGACATTGCTAGCTAAATGGATGCACTGTGAGACTATACACTTTGCGGGGAGGTGTACGGGAATTGAACTCAGGATCTTGAGCTTGCCAGGCAAGTCCTATACCACTGAGCTATATCCCTGGCCCAAGACCATACTGTTAAGTGAAATAAATTAGACACACATGTTCAAATATCACACGGTTTCTCTGGGTGAGAAACCAGACGTGTAAATAAGGACCAAAATGTATACTAGATATTGGGAACTGGGAAGAAAATGTTCAAATGAGAAGGGAAATAAGGAAGGGAGGAGGGGAAAGAAAAGAAGGGACAAGAAAAAAGAGAATAGAAGGAAAAAATGGAAACAAAACTTTTATTAAATAAGGAGGGAAAGGAGGGGTGATAGGGAGGGGAGGAGAATGGGGGCAAAAAAGAAACAAGATGTATCATGTACAGGTACAAACTCTGTATGGTGAATATGATCATTATGTGTTTCTAAAATGTACCAATAAAATTTTATTACACTTTCAGATTTTTATTATTTTTTTTACACTAGGGAGACAATACAATATTTACAAATGTAAGTCTGATTTATTTCACTTATGAGTATAGTCTCAAATTGCCTCCATAATAAAATTTTTTAAAAGAGCAAAAAAAAATAATGAACGGGCTTTGGCTCCGACTCATCTACAGGCAGCTCAGTGGCCCTCAGGGCCACCCATCATCCTCTCCCTGGGCCTCTAAGACAGCTGGGCCAGGGCCTCTCAGCAGCTTCCTGGTGACAGTTCAATTACTGGAGACTGAACCGAGGCCATTCCACTAAGCTATATCCCCAGTTTGCTTTTTTCTTAAACTTTTATTTTGACATAAACTTTGACTTAATGACTCATTGAGTCATTACATTCCTCAGGATGAGCTCCAACTTGGAATCCTCCTGCCTCAGCCTCCCAGAGTGTTGGGATTAACAGATATGCACTACCATACCTTGGTTGGATACGGTGTCTTTACTGCAGAAAATCAGCAGAGCTTCCAATACCTAGAAAGTTATTTCTTCCTCCATACTCATTATTTAAAATAAAAGTGAGAAGTTTGTTTTCACTAGGCAGTGACAGCAATACACCTTCACCAAACTTTCCAGTCGCCATCATAAATTAGTTCTCAGGGATTTCTATTACCTTACTGTTCCATAGGATGACAAGTGATCCAATATACAGTAGTTTCCTTTACCTTTAACCATGATCTGAAAATATTAAATGGAAAAGTTCAGCAATAAACAATTGCTAAGTTTTTAAATCACAGGCCCTTCTGCACAGCGTGATGAAATCTCACATCTTTCTGTCCTGCCCAAGACATGAGTACCCTTTGTGCTGTGTATCCACCCTGTATATACCACCTTCCCATTAGTCCCTGCTATAGTTGGGATCTTGAATGTCCCCATGTGGGAGGTGGTGGAATCTTTAGGAGGGCCTAGTGGAAGTGAGATCAGTGGGGGTGGCCTTGGAAGGAGATGTGAGGACACTAGTCCCTGCTTGTTTCTCTTTTACTTCCTGGCTTCCATGAGGTGACCCTTCTCAACCAGGTGCTCCCACTATAATGTACTGTGCTGCAACAGAGCCAAGTTACCACGTTTGGAACATCTGAAATTGTGAGCCAAAATAAACCTTCCTTCCTTTTAAGGTATTTACCTCAGGTATTTTGTTACAGTGATGAAAAACTGACAAACACAAGGTCTCAGTAGTGTTAAACTGACTGCCATAGTGTTACACTGCTTGCATCAGTTAATGCTTCATAACAACCTAACACTATGTCTCAGGGTAGCTTCATCGCCTCACTTCATCTCACCATGTGTCTTAGTTTTCTCATTGCTGAGACAAAATAACTGACACCCGAAGTTAAAGGGGGAGAGGTTTATTTGGCTCATAGTTTATAGAGGTTTTAGTCCATAGTCAGCTGGCTCCAAGGCAGGGTGGCATGGCAGAGGAGGATTGCAGAAAACAAGCAGTTCATGGCAGGCAGTAGACAGCAAAAGCAAGCAAGTGAAGTAGCAAACCAGCAAGAGGATAAGAGAAGCTTCTTTCTGTTCCTTTTATATTCTAGCTAGGCTACCAGGCTTAGGATGTATACCAAACCTATCAGTGGACTAATTTACTAATCACATACTCTTAATCCCAGAATCACACATTCTATATCAAGCCACCTCTAAAAAATCCCTGCTTATCACTGAATGAGACTTTGGGGGCAGGGATCTAGACACAAACCGTAACATTCTGCCCTAGTTCCTGAAAGACTTATGCACATTCCTTTGTGCAAAAGGCATGTAATCCATCTCCTAAAGTTATCAAAATTCTAACAGTTTCGGCCTTGCTGAAAACTCCAAGTCCAAAGTCTCCTCTGAGATTTAAGGCACACTCTTAGCTGCAAGCTGCTACACAAATGGAAAGAAAATTAAACACTTCCAACATCCAATGGCACATTTCTATTCTGAAAGGTGCAAAGAGGTGGATAGGAAGAAATGGAAACAAAGACCAAAATCCAGCAGGACAAACATTAAGTCCTGTAGGTCCACATCCAGCATCTGAGAAAATCTGTGGTAAGATGTCAACTTCAAAGGGCTTGGGAGGCAATGCCCTGGGCGCCACTGCCCTTACAACACCACTAGTGGTTGTGGCCATCATGGCTTCTCTCTTGGGTCAGCTCTGCTACCTCCTTGCAGTTTTCCTCAGATGATTCACATCCCTGGCTTCTCCAAACTTCTGAGGTCTCCACTGCACCTATAGGTTCACACTGCCCTTTCAGGGGCACATTGTCTGGCCTTCTGGGCCTTCCTCTGAAATCTGGGTGGAAGCCTTCTTGATTCCACGACTCTTGCATTTTTCTTTTTTATTTTTATTTTCACTTTAAAGAGGATAAAACAGAATAAAACTAATAAAAACAAGCCAGTGTAAGAGATACAGGACCTCAAAACATTATGAAATCAACAATAGTTACCATAATGCCTTTCAATGTCTTCAAAATAGCTGCAGATAACTTCAGACATAGTAAAAATCAAACAGAACAGAATAGAATAGAAACAATAAAAACAAAATAATGAATGCAATAAAGGACTTGAAAACAAGCCAATAGTAAATCCAAAATTGCTACCATAATATAGCTCGCTATCCTTGAAATAGCTGCTCCTGCCATCAGATTTGACATAATCAAACAAAACAAAAGAGAATAAAACTCAACCCAACAAAACAATGGAAACAATGTAAGATTTCCAAAACAAGACCATAGGGAATCAACAATGGCGGCAACCCTCAGAAGATCTCCCCTAGATGTCACACTGTGTCCCACTATCCTCTGAATCTATGATCAGACCACTGGCCATAGACCTGGAATGTTAGTGAAACAACAAAGTACCACAGGCATCCAATTACATTTCACCTCCATAGCTATCATCACAGCCTGTGTTTCTCTGGATAAGCCAGTCACTTATGGCAGGGGTGGGGGGCATTGGTACTTCTTGTTTTTCAGCCCATGCACTGGAAGAGGCTGGGGTTTGTCTGTTCCAGTCCATCAGGGGTCCATGCATGGCATTTGTTCCCAGACTGGGCTTGTTTGCTGGTGTGGCCTTTTTCTCTCTACCCCTTGTGTGCAAATGGTGCTGACTCACAGCAGAGGCTGAGGTCTGTCTGACTCTTGCATTTTTCATGCACCTAAAACTAGCACCATATGAATAACCCAAAGGTGTCCCACCAGCTGGAGCAGTAACCAGGCTTCCATCTCTCTTGGTATAAGAGTCAAGTTCCTATGAACAAAAATCCCAAGAAACAGCTTCTATAGGCCACCACCATTCTGGAACATGGTTCTCTGGGGCTTTCTTCTCAAAGCAGTCTTTCACTTTTGCAATTTAAAGGCTGCATAGGGTGGAGCCCTGCTAGTTTTTAGATGTCCTCTTGCCATCTTTTCTATTATCTTCTTCCTTTACAGCAATCAAGTTCTCTGCTCTATCTTTGCAGTCCACAGTTTTACTGGTACTTCCTTTATGACCAAATGCACAATGTTTTAAATAATTCTGCTGGGCTCTTTGTTCTTGATTCTAAACATAAATCTGGCTAATAGCCCCAAACAGTAGCCATGCTTGTGCTCCAGTTAGACTGTCTTGAAACTTCTTCTGCAAGATTAATTAGTCAGCTACCACTAATTTCAGTTTCAGGCAAAGTATCTGGACATGAGCAAAATGCAGACAAACTTTCTGCCAAAGCGTAAGACAGATGTTCTAAACTCCAACCCAAACTGATGTTCCCCACAAAACTATCTTTCAACACTGATGGAAAAATAAGATACTTCCATGGCAAAGAATACTTGAGGAAATTCATGGTAACCAAACCAGCACTAAAAAATATTGTAAAGACATTCTAGAAAAAGATAACAAGGAAGGCAGGCATGGTGGCGCACACCTTTAATCCCAGTACTCGGGAGGCTGAGGTAGGAGGAGTATTGTAAGTTCGAGGCCGGCTTAGGCTACAGTGTGAGTGCAGGCCGGCTTGAGCTACATAGTGCGACCCTGCCTCAAAAAACTAGGGCTGGGAGTTTGGCTCAATGGCTTAAGCACCTGTCTGGCAGGCATGAAGTTGTGAGTTCAATTCCTGGTGCCACACACACCCACACACACACAAACACACACACACAAAGGATAACAAGAACCACAACTCCACAAATCCCAACAGAATGAATCCACCATGCAAGGCAAGCAATTAAACAGGGAGTGGAGGGAAGGGAACAAACAACAGGAAAATAACATGACAAGCATAACTCAATATATATTTGTTATAACCATCAATGCTAATGATCTCAATTCACCAATCAAAAGAAACCGACTGGCAGAATGGATCAAGAAGCAAGACCAACAATATACCGCATACAAGAAACACATTTAATTAAAAAAGAAATTCATAAACTGAAAGTTGAAGGATGGAAAACCATACCCTATGCAACAGGAACCCAGGAAAAAAGCAAGAGTAGCTATTCTATTTTCAGACAAAAAGGATCTCAAAATAAGACTGACTAAGAGAGACAAAGAAAGTCACTACATCCTGGTAAAGTGGATAATCCAAGAGGAAGAGATTACAATCATAAATACATATGCGTCAAATATCAGCATAGCCAAATACAAAACAAATGTTAAAAAATATTTGAAAAATCAAATAAACACTAATATAATTGTAATTGGAGATCTCAATACCACATTGTCACAAATAGAACAACTAGACAAAAAAATCAACAAAAAAATAACAGAACTCAACCAAACTTGTGAACATATGAACTTAGTAGATGTCTACAGAGTGTTCCACCCCACAACATCAGAATACACATTCTTCTTAGCTGCACATGGGATATTCTCCAAAATACACCACATACTAGTTCATAAAACATACTTAAGTAAATGTAAAGGAATTTAAATTATCCCATGCATATTATCACACTGTAATGCCATGAAATTGGAAATCTAAGGTAAAAGAAACCATTAAAATTTCATAATCACATGGAAATTAAACATGACCCTCCTGAACAACCACTGGGTCACAGATGAAATTAAAGAAGAAATTGGAAGCTGAGTGTGGTGGTACATGATTGTGATTCCAGCACTAAGGAGGCTGAGGTCAGAGGATCACAATTTCAAGGATACCCTAGGTTACATAGAGAGACCCTGTCTCAAAAACATTAGACAGTTTCTGTAAGTAAACAATAATGCCAGTACAACATTGTGGAATTTAAGGGAAATAATGTAAGCAGTCCTATGAGGGAAAGTTACAGTGGTGAATTCCCATATCAGAAAAACAGACCAAGATGAAATAACGCAATGTTGAACCTTAAGCAAGTCAAGCCCAAATTTCGCATGAGGAGGAAATTATAAACATCAGAGCAGAAATTAATGTAACAGAGTCTAAGAAAACAATACAAAGAATCAATGAGTTGGTTGGTTTTGTGAAAGATTAAATAAAATTGACAAACCCTTAGTCAACCTTATCAAAAAAGGAAAGAAAAGATTCAAATCCATGTAATTAGAAATGAAAAATATGAAATCAGGAGCCGAGCGTAGTGGCGCATGCCTTTAATCCCAGCACTCGGGAGGCTGAGGTAGGAGGAGCCTTGTGAGTTCGAGGCCTGCTTGGGCTACAATACGAGTGCAAGGCCGGTCTGAGCTACACAGTATGACCCTACCTCAAAAAACCAGGGCTGGGAGTTTGGCTCAGTGACTTAAGTGCCTGTCTGACAGATGCGAGGTTGTGAGTTCAATCCCCAGTGCCGCAAAAAAAAAAAAAAAAAAAATGGTGAAACCACACTAGATCCTATAGAAACCCAGAAGATTATGAAAACCTATTACAAAAATATGCATTCTAATAAGATGGAAAAGCTTAACTAAGTAACTCAGCAGTTCTACATCTTAGGGTATAGAGGACATCCTCTTATCGCTCTAGGATGTTGTTCATTGTGTCAATTTAAGAAATTTAGAAGTTCAACTAGGTGACTCAGCTGAGGGCCAGGGTCCTCACTTTGTAAACATCCTCATCCTGTGCAAGAGGAAGGCATGGAGGTGGTATGAGTGCTACACAAGCCCTGGGGGTAGCCTGCTTACAATATAAGGGAGGAAAAGAGGCTTGTTCTCCTTTTTTGCTCTTTTTGCTTTGCTGTCTTCTGCAACCATGAACTGTTGCCCCTCTGCTGCACCACTCTGCCTTTGAGCCTACTGATTATGGACTGAAACCTCCACAAACTGTGAGCTAAGTAAATCTTTCCTTCTTTAACTTGGGGTGTTGGGTATTTCATCCCAGCAACAAAAGAAAAATAACCAAGACACCAACCTTATTTTAAAAAGGAAAGAAAATACTCAAACCCATGCAATTAGGAATGAAAAGGGTGAAACCACAACAGATCCTACAGAGATCCAGAAGATCACCAAAATCTATTTCAAGAACATGCATTCTAGAACAGAATTTTTTAAAATTTTATTTTAAAGAAGATAAAACCAAGGAAAATAAAACAGCATAAAGCCAATCAAAAATAAACCAGTATAAGTGATACAGGACTTCAAAACCTTACAAAACCAACAACAGTTACCATAATGCCTTTTGTTGTCTTCAAAATAACTGCAGATACTTTTAGACACAATAAAAATCAAACAGAACAGCATAGAATAGAACAATAAAACCAAAACAGTAAATGCAATAAAAGACTTCAAAACAAGCCACTAGTAAATTTGAAATGGCTACCATAATATGTCTTGTTATTTTTCAAATAGCTGCTCATGTCCTCAGATTTAACATAATCAAACAAAACAAGAGAGAATAAAACTCAACCCAACAAACCAATGAAAATTACATGGTTTTCTGGTTGGGATCACTTCCTGGTGAGGCCTGGATCTCTCCCCTCCACCACCATCACCACCGCAGTTCACAAATGGCGCAGACTTACGGAGAGAGGCTTGGGTGAGGCTGTCCCCAGTCTGGCAGCAGCCAGCACATGGCGCTGGTTTCCAGGCAGGGATCACCTCCTGGCGAGGCCCCTGGTTCTCTGCCTCCACAGTCAGCAAATCAAGAACATGCATTCTAATAAAATGGAAAACACAGAAGAAATGGACAGGTTCCTAAATATGTATGAGCTACCAAAGCTGAATAAAAAAGATATAAAAATTCTAAATAAACCAATATTAGTCAATGAAATTGAAGATGTAATTAAAAACCTACCAAAAAGGAAAATCCAGGCCCTAATGGACTCATTGCTGAATTCTGTAAGAAATTTAGAAAAGACCTAATGCTGCTACTTCTCAAACTTTAATACAAGTGAAAGGGAAGCAATACTCCCAAATTCATTCCTGGAAGCAAGCATTACCCTGACACCCAAACCAGAAAGAATCCAACCAAAAAAGAATATTATAGGCCAGTCTGCCTAATGAACATAGATGTAAAAATCCTCAACAAAATACTGGTAAATAAAATATAGCAAGTCATCAAGAAGATTATATATCATTTCCACATAGGATTCCACCAAGGGGTGCAGGAATGGGTCAACACATGTAAATCAATAAATATAATACACCATATTAATCAAGCCAAGGACAAAAACCATATGATCATCTCAAAAGATGCAGAAAAAGTATTTGACAAATACTTTTTCTGAAAACCCATTCATGATAAAAAAAAAACTCACCGAAAATTGAAATAGATTGTCTTTATCTCAATTTGATAAAAGCAATCTATGAAAAACCCACAGCCAACATCATACTAAAAGGACAAAAACTAAACGCTTTCACTCTAAAATCAGGAGCATGACAAGGACATCCACTGTCATCACTCTTATTCATTATAGTTCTGGAAACATTACCAGACCAATTAGACAAGAGAAAGAAACAAAAGGAATAAGGCTAGGGAAGGAAGAATTTAAATTGTCATTATTTGCAGGTAACATGATACTCTACATAGAAGACCCCAAAAACTCCACCAAAACACTTCTAGATTTAATAACCAAATTCAGTAGTATAGCGGGATACAAACTTAACACTCAAAAGTCAATAGCATTCCTGTACACGAATAACAAATTCACTGAGAGAGAAATTAGGAAAACGACACCTTTCATAATAGCATCCAAAAAATAAAAAAAAGGAAGAAAGAAAGAAAGAAGGAAAGAAAGAAAGAAAAGAAACTAGGAATCAATCTAACAAAGGAAGTAAAAGACCTGTCCATTGAAAACTATAAACAATGTACGTATATGTGTATGTACATGTATATAAAAAATAGTTAAGATAGTTACATTACTGATTTCTCTGAGTTCACTGAAGAGAAAGATTTGTGCTGGTATTGTTCGGACAATTGAATGCAGATGTCTTGTGCTCTGGGTGAATGATTTGGGATGACAATGCACAATGTATGTACTATTGTTGCCCCCAGATTGACATGTTGTAAAATTTTGTTTTAGTTTTTTTCTTTCTTTTATTTTTTCTCCTTGAAATAAAATGAATTTGGAAAAAAAGAAAAGAAAACTACAGTACTCTGAAAAGAAAAGATTAAACAGGATATCAGAAAATAGAAAGATATTCCTTGTTCTTGGGTAGGAAGAGCCAATATAGTGAAAAATGGCTATACGTCCAAAATTACTATACAGACCTAATGCATTTCTGATCAAAATACCAATAGCATATCTCACAGAATTAGAGAAAACAATCCTAAAATTCATTTGGAACCCAAAAAGACCTAGAATAGCAGAAGTAGTTCTGGGCAACAAAGGCAAGGTAGAGGGCCTCACAACCTCTGATTTGAAATTAAACTACAAAGCTATTGTGATAAAACAGTATTTTATTGGCCCAAAAAATGGTTTTCCACACGCCAAAAATCAAAAATAGACCCATGTATTTTAACATGTACTAAACTAAAATCAAAATCGATCAAAGATCTAAACATTAAAACAGAAACAGTAAATCTGCTGGAAGACAGAATCACTAAAACCCTTAAAGACACTGGTGTAGGTAAAGACTTCACGAAAAAAAAAAATTCCACAAGAAATGTCAGAAAGAATCAACAACTGGGGTCTTATCTTATTAGAAAGCTTCTGCCCAGCAGAAGAAATCACCAACAGAGTGAAGAGACAACCCAAAATTTTTCCAGCTATTTCTCAATGGACTAATATCCAGAATACATGAAAAACTCAGGGGCTGGGGATTTAGCTCAGTGGCATAAGTGCCTGCCTGGCAAGCACAAGGTCATGAGTTTGCTTTCTGGTAAAAAAAAAAAAAAAAAAAAAAAAAAAAAAAAAAAAAAAAAAAAAAAAAAAAAAAAAAAAAAAAAAAAAAAAAAAAAAAAAAAAAAAAAAAAAACTCAAAAAATCACACACCTCCAAAATTAAAGACCCAACTCAAAAAATTGGCATCAATAATGCATACACATTCCTCAGATGAAGAAATAGAAATATATGGAAAAAGTTCAACATCATTGATCATTTGAGAGATTCAAATTAAAATAATGCTGAGATTACACGTCACTCCAGAAAGAATGGCTATTTTCAAGAAATCAACCAATAACAAATGCTGGCAGAGATGTGGGGGGAAAAGAAACCTTTCTCCACTGTTGGTGGTAGTGTAGACTGGTGCAACCAATATGGAAATCAGTGTGAAGACTGCTCAAAAAACTAAAACTAGAGGTTCCATTCAACCCAACTATTCCCTTTCTTGGTATTTTCCCAAAAGAATTAAAAGCATCACATCACAGCAATATATGCATTCCCATGTTTAGAGTGGCACAATTTGTAATAGCTAAATCTTGGAAACAGCCCAAACGTCAACTGATGAATGGATAAAGATGATGTGGGTTTTTTATCTAATAGAATAGTACTACTTTGCCATAAAGAAGGATAAGCTTGAGACATTTTTAGCTAAATGGACACACCTGAAGACCATACTCTTAAGTGAAATAAATCGGACACATGTTTAAATACCACATGGTTTCTCTGGTGTGAGAAATCCAAAGTGTAAATAAGGACCAAAATGTACAAACAGATACTGAGAAATGGGAAGAAAATGTTCAAATGAGAAGGGGAACTCGGGAGGGAAGGAAGGAAAAAGAAAAAAAAAGACTATAAGGAAAAAATGGGAAGATAGCTTTTGTAAATAAGGAGGGAAAGCGGAGTGGTAGGGAGGGGAGGAGAATGAGAAAAAAAAGAAGCAAGATATATCCTGTACAAATTCCCTATGATGAAATGAGATCATTATGTACCAACAAAATTTTTAAAATGAAAAAAAAAAAAAAAACCCACATGTGTTCCGGAGTCCAACAGCCAATGCACTCCTTCTTCCCGGCAGAAACCTCCCGAGCCTGGTCCTTCCCAGCAGCATCTCTAGCAGCCTTCTGGTCTTCTGAGTTCTGACCAGAGTCTCCCATCAAGCAGCCTCAGGCGGCATCTACAAACCCTTCCACACCCTTCCCACAAGCCAGTCCTAAAGGCTCCTGGACCACATAGCCAGGTAGAGTCACAGCAATGAAGATTGTAATAGTTGCTCCTAATGTGAGTCCAATGTAATATAAAGTTGACATTTATTATTAGTTCTTAAGTATTGTTCAACCTATGTTATACTTTCAAGTTATGGAATGTTTAGAGTAAGCATCACCCAAAGAAAACTTGCCTTCTATTCTGGGGAAGGAATTAGTGCGTTTCTGTTTATACGTAGGATGGTTATAACATATTAGGCATGATTATGAACTTGTCTTTGTATCTGGAGACTATGGTTTAAAGAACCATACTTAAGTTGACAAGGTGTGGACTGTGATAGTTAATTGGTTGCATCAATTTAAATAAGTAACACCCAACTAAATTGGCTCAGCATAGCTCTGGATGTGGAAGACCCACCATAGGGAAAATGCTATGAAAGAGAAATGAAGAAGGAAGGATTGCTTCTGATTTCTTTGGAGGGCCTACAGTCACCATATTGAGCCACATTCCAGGCCATTTTGTTTTATTTTGTTTTGTTCTGTTCTGTTTTGGTTTGAGACAGGGTCTCACTATATAGGTCAGGCTGGCCTTGAACTCAGTATGTGGCTTAGACTAGCCTTAAACTCCAGGGGATCTTTGTGCCTCAGTTTCTCTAGTGCTGGAATTACAAGCATGAGCCTCCACACTCAGCTTTCTTCTCCTTCTTCTTCTTCTTCTTCTTCCTCTTTTTCTTTTAGAGACAGGAACTCACTATATAATTTAGGCTGAACTTGAACTCATTATGTAGTTTAGGCTGGCATTGGCACAGTGACCCTCCTGCCTCAGCCTACCAAATGCTGGGGCCATGGGCGTGCACCACCACCACTCCCAGTTTCTCAATTAAACTTTATCATAGATGGGTGTATATAGGAAGAAAGATAACATATCCAGAGTTCCACACTCTCTGCCATTTCAGGTATCCACTGGGGGTCTTAGAACATGGCCCCTCTAAATAAGGTAGAAAGGTAGACACTGCACTGACAGTACCATGCAGGCTGACCCTGACAAGAGAGAATCAATAAGCTCCCTAGGCCTGTAGCCCCAGGCCTGGCGAAGGGTGCCTGCCATCTCCATGGAGCTTTAGGGCACGCAGAGGTGTCCTCTCCAAGAGGAGACCCCAGCAGCACACAGCGCCCATGGTTTGGGCATGGTATACAGCTCCCTTAAGATGCTCCTTGGCCGGATCCTGCTTCCCATGCACCGCATCCAGAGTGAGCAGAGAGAGCAGAGAGAAGGTTCTGCGTGACATTCAGGCCACTGTCCCCCTCCATCCCGTCTTCCAGCAGGACCAGAGGACTTGGAAAATCTGGCCACATGGGGCTCTGCTCGACGACTCCAGTAGGTTCCTGTCGGTGTCCCTAGACCAACCATTAGAGTTTAGGAGCTGTCCTCTGAAGATAACTGCTTTTGAGACCCAGTTTCTAGAAGCCTTGGTGTTGAACGCCAGGCAGGACCCATTTTGACCACAGGGCATGAAGTTACCGAGTGACCCCAGGTGCCCATCTTCAATTAAATGTATACCGTGGTCCATCATCGATGGCCATGGGACAGATGAGGTCAGACTGGAGCAGGTCCTGAAGGCATGGGTGAGAGACTCAGACCCCCAGGACACTTCTGTCACTCTATGACTCCTTACCCACGGCCCACCCACTGGACGTCACGGGGAGTCTCTTCTGAAGAGACACTTCACACTGTAGACGCCACCTGACTGTGGGCAGTTGTCACCCTGCAGACTCAGCAAGTGGTGGCTCTGAAGGTCCAGAACAGATGTACACCCTGCTGCTCACTAGACACGGGAGATGGTCAGTGGTGTGCATCTACTCAGACTCGTAGGCAGAGCTCACAGGTGGTGGACAACGTGGCCACCACCGACCCCAGGACCTGGCAGAGACAGCTCTGCTCAGAACCAGCTTGCCACCCTGGGGGGCCCTAGCAGAGGAAGGACCAGGCCTGCACCCACTGGGCGAGGTTACAGGGAGGGGTGCAGACAGCTGAGTAAATGTGCAAGATCCCGGCAGGGCACAATTAAAGTTCTTTTCTTCTGGGAGAGGCAGAGGAGGACACCTGATGGCAGGTGGTGGGGACACAGTGTGAGTGTTGGAAGAGCAGGGATCATGTGTCAGTGGTCACCTAAACAAGTCACCTCATCTGAGCCGTGGTGAGTGAGCGAATGAGTGAGTGACACCACCCCCACCTGGGGCTCCCTCTGTGGTTCCCAAAGCGGCCTGGCCTCTGCACTCACCCCCATGGCCCCAGCTTCACGGTGGCTGTGTGGCCCCACGCAATGCCTGGTGCAGACTATATTTGCATGCCTCCCAAAATTCATATGTTGAAATCCTCACCCCCAAGACGATGTTAGATGGGGGTACTTTGAGAAGCGATTAGATTGCAAGGGTGCCCCCTCACGAGTGGGGTTAGTGCCCTTATAAAAGGGACTCCAGAGAGCTCCTAGCTCCTTCCCCCATGCGAGAACACAGCAAGAAGATGCCACCTGCAAACCACATGTGGGGCCCTCACCCGCCACCAAATCTGCCAGTTCCTTGCTCCGGGCCCTCAGCCTTCAGCACGAGGTGTAAGGTCCGGTTTGTAAGTTCCAGCCCCGGCCGGTGGTTTTCTATTAACAGCCACCCAAATGGACCCAGACAGCGGCAAGAGGACTCCACCAGCTCAGGCAAAGGATGACTACGTTCCCACTTACAAGCACCTCTCTCTTATGTTGAGAGAAACAAATTTCCATACCAAATAAGGCGGTGGACTCCAGAGCCACTGCCCACTTCACACAATTCCTTTTAAGTGTCCAAATCCAATTAAACTTGGAACTCGCCTGGATTAGGCCTCCCCCAGTCTCCCAGTGTAAACAAACAGTCCAGCTGGGCCCCAGCTGCCTGCCCCCAGGGGAGGTGGCCTGGTTGGTCACCACCCTCCGGCCGCCACGCCAGCCTCTCTCTGTGGGGAGTGGCCCTGAGCCTTCAGCATCCCACAGCCTTCTCCTCTCAGAAGCCCCCAGCTGGGTCGCACAGGCAGCAGTCCAGGGCTCCCTCCTGCTCTTGGAGGGTTGGGTTGGGCAGGGTGGGGGCGGCAGGGGCAGGAGGCTGCAGGCAGGTGCAGGGAAGGGCTATTTCTGCAGTCTCTGCACGATGCTCCCAGAGGTTCCCCCTCCCCCAGTCTGGGCACTGTTTGCTCCCACAGGGAAAGTGCGAATTCCCTCCAGCTCCTGGGTCATGAGAAAGTTGGCCCAGGGAGGGCCCTTCCTTGGGTAGCTTCCCACCCCACGCTCAAGGCCACAGCCCTGGGTCCTGCACCTTGGCTCCCCACCCCACCTCAGGGCCAAGCTCCATGCCCCGGGCCACTAGCTCGTTCCAGGACCCCTGGATGGGGTGACTGACTCATCTTCCGCAGAGCAGCGCGCACTCCAGGCGCACCAGGCAGCGTCGCCGCCAACTTGCCTGCTCCGGCCAGGCAAGCGCTGTGATTTTCCACTTGCACCATCTGATTGCTATTAGGGCTGCAGAAAGGGAACTCCTGGTTCCATAAGCCCACGGGGCCCCAGGCAGGTTCCGGGGTGGGGAGAAACGGTAGGGTGCATTGGGTACTGCCACTGTCCCTCTGCTAATTCTGCACCACCACCACCACCACCACCACCACCCCCGCAGAACCCTCTCCTGCTGTTTCTTGGTTTCCCAGTGTCAGCCCCTCAGTCAGTGGAAACAACAGGGTGGAGATGGGCCTTCCAGCCCCAAGTGCCCACTGCAGGGCAGAGCAAAGCATCAGGAAAGTCGATGGCCCAGGGCTCCCTCTATGGGGCGGCCTCGCCGAGCTGCAGGATATGCGGGAGATTAGCAGTTGGACTGGGGCCGGCAGTGTTTGGGCCAAAGCAACGTCACCAGGCGAAGAGATGAGCTCCCAGTGGGGCTCCGGGGGGGCTCCTGAGCAGGGCATTCCTTCCTGAAGCCTCATCAGGCTCAGCCCCTTCTCCTCCTCCCTTGCCCTCCCCCTCCTGCCGGGCTTGGAATTGGGTTTGGGGCGGGTTCTGCTTCCAAAGCCATCTCCTCCTGCAGGCGAGGGCTCGTCCTCCACCCTGAGCTCCCTCTCATTTTTCCAAGGCTCTGGGCAGTACTGGGACTGGCCTGCTGCCCTGGTGGGTCGGCTACCAGGAGTCCCCGGAGGAGCCCTCCACAGGGAAGGCCTCCTCGGACCAGGACAGCTGCAGGTAGCTCCCTGGGGCCCAGGGGCCAGGGGAGGGCCATCCTGGGATGGGAGTGCAGGGTGAAGGCCAGGCAGGGCAGGAAAATCAGGTGGATATTGTCAGGGCAGGGAGCAGGCACTATGCGGGCGGGTAGCTAACAGAAATCCCACCTCTCCGAAAGCAGGAACCCCCGGAGAGTAGCGCTATTGCCTACCAGAAGACTTCTGCCACTCCCAAGCCTCTAGGACTCACAAAGACATTGGGGGACTTCGAGAGTTGCCCTCCTGGCTGGCAGGCCCCAACCCCCACCCCCAGTTGGCCTCTCCCCAGCCCCTAGCTATCCTCCATGGCCAGTCCCCGTTCTGTCCTCCTGCGGGTGGAGGCTGCTCTGTCCCTCCCCCAACTTCACATCCAAGTGTGCTTTCTGGAAGGCCTGGAAGGGAACACCCAGCGGGCAGTGTCCCAAGCCTGGGGAGAGGCTCCCTTTACTCTCACGTACTCCCACTTCATGAGGGCTGAGCCCTGCTCCACTCAGGACAGCAGTAGAGACAGCCCCAGATGGACGGATGCTCAGGGATCCGCCTGCACAACCGCAGGACGCAGAGCAGCTGTGGTCCCATGTTTTCCCTGGCTGGCTACACTGATACGGAGTCGGCAGCTGATGAGACTGTTTGCTGGCCAGGTTTTGGTCCTTTTCCATCTGCACTATAAACAGTGGAGCTGGGACCTAGAGTGAGAGAACACAGGTTCGCTATGAGTCCAGCGGAGCAGCAGACAGACATCTCCCATGGCCGTGACCTCAGGCCCGACCAGCCCAGCTGGCCCCAGAGTGGGAGTGAGGAGAGGGGCTGGGTCGTGGAGGGTGGAGGGTGAACAAGGCGACAACAGGAGGAGGAGGAGGAGAGATGGCAATGCCACCCTTGGTTTGCGGGTGGGGATGGAGGAGGCAGCCTTGTGGGTCAGCTTTAGAGGGAGCCAGCAATGTCACAGCCCTGATCTCCTCGGAGGAGCACACGCATCCCGTACACGTCACACACATGTCTTTAATACGGCCCATCTGGGGTCCACTTGACTTCTAGATCTCTCTGTGCAGGAGTGAAATCTTTTCAGATTGTCTCCGACAGGACAAGGACCAAGACCAGATACAGAGACACGGATCAAACTGATCAGAAAGGTGAGCAGGGACCTATAATGTGTGTCCACTTCGGGGAGGGCTAGGCAGCCCCTTGCTCGAGGGGCACCTATAGTTGGGGTCTAGCCTGGCTGGGGTGATGGGCTTTCCTGAGTCCAGCAGCCCTGGAGGCAAAGTTTGGGGCCCAAACCTTGGGCTTCTGGAAGGGACAAGAAGAAGAGTGGGAACAGTGGAGGGGGCTAGGGGACGTTTACCTGCAGCCAGGTGGATCTGGGGGTGTAGGGCACTGCGAAGGCTTGAGCCAGCCCCAGCGAGTGGGAAGCATTGTGTACCTGGCCAGGGCACGGTGGCCCAACAGAGTCAAGATGGCTGAGGGAGAGCAGGGGGAGTAAAGACCCACACTCTGTGACTCCAGCGATCGGCAAGCTCACAGCACACGCATCCGGATTCACACATTCACACAGGACCGCACACAGGTCCCACGCTGAGGGGGTACAGAGGGGTGCAGAAGCCCCAAGGGCACAGGGCTGCACGGCACCCAAAGGTGCGCCAGGCAGCCAGGGGGCGGGGAAGCAGCAAGGCCGCAGGTGGGAGGGGACCCAAGGCCGACGCTGGGCCCTCGGAGACCCCGAACCTGCCTAGACCCCTCCAACTGCACTAGAGCCCAGAACTCCAGGACGCCAAGGGTTAAAGAGGAGGCGGGTTACTCTTGCGGACCGACACCCCTTGCAGCCAATGACAGGCGCCGCTGCTATAGCCCCACCCCCGGACGGGAGGAGGCAGCTGGACTGGAGAAGAAGGAATTTCGGGGGAGTGGAGTGAAAGCGCTGTTCTGCACTCCATCTCTGGGCGGGGGAGTGGGGGTCCGGCTGCCTGCGGCCGGCTGTTCCCTGTGAGCCCCGTATGCGCAGTCTCAGTTTCCCCAATTTCAGGAGAGCCAGGGCCACCGTGGTCCCCAAGGCTTGTTCCCTACAATTGTCCTTTCCCTTTTTTTTTTTTTTTTTTTTTTTTTTTTTTTTTGGTACGGGAATCAAACCCAGGGCCTTGAGCTTGCCAGGCAGGTGCTGCACCATTGAGATACATCCCCAGCCCCCTACAAGCGTCTTGATAATGCACAGATGTGCGCAGCTTCGGGGTGTGCGGGCATTGTGAGTGTGTCTGAGCCTCGGGCACCTGTCAAAGGGGAAAGAGGATGCCTGTCCCATGGCCACACTTGAGGATGGATAGATGTGGGCAGGCAGGTGCTCAGCTGGCGCTGGCTGGTGCTAGGCTTTGTGCTAAGGTCAATGATCCAGATGACTGGGTGCACTACCTTCCAAGCACCTATAGGAAGGGAGAGAGACTAGATGCTTTAGCATGTTACAGACCAGAGGCCCAGTCAAAGGCCTCCTTCTCCAGGACGTCCCCTCAGCCAAAAGTGATCTGCCCTCCTCCACTACCACCCACTGCTGGGACAGATTATTGGAACCCTGACTTTAGATTGGGCCAGGACACAAAGACTGAGCT
This sequence comes from Dasyprocta punctata, assembly GCA_004363535.1. Classification (NCBI taxonomy): domain Eukaryota; kingdom Metazoa; phylum Chordata; class Mammalia; order Rodentia; family Dasyproctidae; genus Dasyprocta; species Dasyprocta punctata. Next base: position 5,282 of record RJWM01026030.1, on the reverse strand, counting down.
CAAGACATATGTGGGTGGAGCAGGAGTAAATACGTGTGTGTGGACAGAAGCAGTCTGGCTTCACAAACCTTGCACATCAAGTGAGAAGAACAGAAAGGGCTTCCCCAGTGAGTTGCCATGGGGCTCCAAAGGGCCAGCAAGGGTCAAAATGAGGGTGCACAGCCAGGAGGGGGCTGTGCCCCAGGGTGACCCCCTGCAGGTCCCAACAGGACAGTCTCACAAAGCCCTGGGCTTGGAGGGAAAAAGAGCTTGCCATGGGTGCAGAAAGCCCTGGGGTCAGGGGTCTGGTAGGGGCGGGACCCCGGCTCCCTCACTCCACCCTCTCTGCACTCTCGCCAGGTGGGTGTGCGGGCTGGTGAGCCATGAGCAGGGATCTGGATGCGCCGGGCCTGAAGATGGCTGGAAACTGTTCCTGGGAGGCCCATGCCACCAATGGCAACAAGGCAAGTGTCACAAGACGGAAGTTTCCCTGGGATGCCTGAGGAGTGTGGTGGAAGGAACAGTCGGAGCCAAATATCTTCCCCCACCTCCTGCCTCTCTGCCCCGCCCTCCAGCTCTGGACCGTGTGGTCTGCTCCTGGTTACCTGGTCCCTCAGATCTAGAGTTGTTAGTGAAGCAAGCTTGGACATTGGCCACCCTGGAAGTCCCTTCCCATGCTGTCCCTCATCATCTTTGACCAGCCATGAATGGTCTCATCTCCTCTCTCCCTGCAGAGGTGGACAGTTGGCTATTCACTATGGCCAGTCCCTGCCAGGAAGCTCTGGGGTGCTGCCTCTGGGGTGAACCTGATAGCATGAGCTCCCAGAGCCATCCCCACTGTGGGCTGCCCATTAGTCATGGATCCACCTCCCTCTGCAGGCACCAGCCCTGCCTGAAATACAGACAAGCCCTCCAGGCTGACCCTGCCTCCTGCCCTCGCTCCCTCCACTCACTCTCGGCACCCGGCACCCGCTGGAGAGTCAAGAATTCCCTCCTGAGTCCCAGAAGAGTACTCAAGTTGAAAGGACCCCTCGGATTTACCTATTCCAAATTCTTCGACCTTGAGGCTAGCATCACCATAGTAACTGGACTCTTGCCCAGCCCCCAGGATTCCCCACCCTCTACAGGGGTGACTCTTTCCCTCCCCCACAGGGTGCCCACTGTGGAATGGGAGGAGCCCAGCCAGGGAGGCAGAGGTTGGATGCACTGGGGGTATCTCCAGAAGTCCCCAGAGCAGAGACAGCACGATCAGGGAGCAGGCAGGCTCCAGAGCGGGTGTTTTACAAGGCAGTGTGTGTCTGGGAATAGCAGCCCCCGCCCAGTGACTCACCCAGCCTCCCTCTCCTCTGCAGGATGCGACTGCAGGCTTTTTCCAGCCTCAGAGAGCCCTAGACTGCTATGCCATCTTGTTCCCTCCCCAGAGTCTGTCCCCATCTAGTGTAGCCCCAGAGTCCTGGAATAATCAAACCCCCAAGCCCCACTCACAGAAAGGAAGCACAGAGCAAGTTAAGCAGTTGGATTTGGGGAATCAACAGAGGCAGACAGAGATGTTGAGCTGATGAATGTGTTGAGAGGTGAATGTGAATGACAGGTGTGAGCAAGACCCCATAGAAAGCTCACCTTGAACAGCACAGTGTTCCCAGTGTGTAGCTGGCATCTCCAGTTCCTGTGTAGAGATCCCCTTGACCTAAGCCAGGCCAGAAGCTCCCTAACAGGGCTGGGGGTCTAGCTCGGGGGCGAAGCACCTGCCTGGCAAGTGTGAGGTCCTGAGTTTGATTCCTGATACAAAAAAAGAAGAAACCACTCAGGACAAGCTTTCTATAAAAGCTATCTGCAGGCAGTAGAAAGAATCTTGCCTTTAGAACCTTCCTGTGTGCTTGTGCACGTGCAGGCGTTTTCCTTTCTGTTTGTTTTGTTGAAGAGCCCTGAGCAATGGAAATGGACTATCCTTGGGGAGCATGAACTGGGATGGATTAGTGCTGTCTGCAGAGGTGTGGGAAGGGAAGCTGTGCGCTCAGGGCAGCCTTTGCCATGAAGAATAAGAGGGCCAAAATGACTCTGAGAATGGAATCAACTGAGATGGGTTATTTGCCTGCAATGCCTTTTAAATGTTAACCCTGAAAAATCAGGATGCTGCACACCACCATATAGACTTCTAATCATTCTGGGGAGCATGGAGGAGAATCCAGCTCCACTTGCAGTTGCCCCCTGGCACCCACCCACCAGAGCAGGGCAGGCTGTCCACCTCGTTCAGGGTGGGTGCCCTTGGGTTTGTTGCTGTGCCCACCACTTGCCAATTTCTGGCCCCGTGCCAAGCTTCGTGCATTTACACACCTGCCCAGACCTTATGGGCAGGACTAGCATTCAGTTGGGTTTTGTTTTTACAGATTTTTATGGCCTGATGGATAGCAGATGTCACAAGCCTTTCCCCCTCCCCAGGGACCTGCTGGACTTTCCCACAATCCAGCATCCTGACACTGCCTCTGATCCCAATTCTCTGATTCTACTATGGGACAGAGTCCTCCTACTCCCGTTATGGCCATATTCCGGTTTTCTTTTCTTCTAGTACTGGGGATTGAACCCAGGGAGCACTGAGCTACATCCCCAACCCTTTTTATTTTGAGATAGCACCTTGCTCAATTGTCCAGGCTAGGCTCACACTGGCAGCCTTCCTGCATCAGCCTCCTCAGTAGCTGCGCATGCAGGCATGAGTCACCATGCCCAGTTGGATTTTATTTCTTTAAAAGTAAATATTTTGTGCTTCTGTTTTGAAACACTGAAAAAACAATTTGCCAGTCATTTGCAAGAACAGGAGGTGAAAATTCCTACACCCTTCACCTCCCTTCACTTGTCAACCTTTTCCTATGTGTATTTCCTATGTATCATTTTTTCTAGAATCACTTAAAAGTAAATCACAGACTCCAAGCTCCTTTACCTCCAAATAATCTGAATCTTTGGAGAACAAGGACACTCCCAGGCATAACCTGAGTTCGTTTCCACTTTCCAACAGCGTAACGTGGAAGCGCTACCATTGTTCACACACCCTCCCTGCTCACCTTCTCCTGTGGGCCCGCCACCCTCTGGTAGCAATTGATTAGGTCGAGTATGTAACATTGCGTTCATGAGTCCTGTCTCCTGGATCTCCCTCAACCCACAAGACTCCTCAGTTTTTCCTAATCTTGCATGACATGGGCATCTTCTGACCGAGTCTATTCTGACTACTGGGCTATGGGTGGCCGACTACTCTGTGTCACTGCTACAGGGACAGCACTGTGCTGCTAGCTCAGGCCTCTGGGAAACAGAGTGTGTCAGGTGACAAAGGGGCCATTTTCTGCTTGGCTGCAGTCAGTGACCCTACAAAGTCTGCTTCCAAGCATCTAATGGGGACCACCAGGCCCAGCTGCAGATGCCAATTTGGCGGGGGTGGGGAGGGGCAGCCACTTCACCAGGTGTCTCCCTTCTGCTCCTGCACAGATGTGTCCCGGTGGGGACGAGGTCTCAGAACTCTACAGTCGAGGCTTCCTGACCATTGAACAGATCGTCAAGCCACCGCCTCCAGCCATCATGGACTACATTTTCCTGCTGCTTTGCCTGTGTGGCCTGGTGGGCAATGGGCTGGTCCTCTGGTTCTTCGGCTTCTCCATCAAGAGGACCCCCTTTTCCATCTACTTCCTGCACCTGGCCAGCGCCGACGGCGCCTACCTGTTCAGCAAGGCCGTGTTCTCCCTGCTGAATACGGGCGGCTTCCTGGGCCCCTTTGCCGACTACATCCGAAGCGTATGCCGGATCCTGGGACTCTGCACGTTTGTCACCAGCGTGAGCCTCCTGCCTGCCATCAGCACAGAGCGCTGCGCGTCAGTCATCTTCCCCTCCTGGTACTGGCGCCAGCGGCCCAAGCACTTGTCATCCGTAGTGTGCACCCTGCTCTGGCTCCTGGCCCTCCTGGTCACTGGCATTCACAACTACTTCTGTGTGTTCCTGGGCCGCGAGGCCTCCGGGGCGCCCTGCAGGCACATGGACATCTTCCTGGGCATCCTGCTCTTCCTCCTCTTTTGCCCGCTCATGGTGCTGCCCTGCCTGGCCCTCATCCTGCATGTGGAGTGCCGTGCACGGCAGCGCCAGCGCTCTGCCAAGCTCAACCACGTCATCCTGGCCATTGTCTCTGTCTTCCTCGTGTCCTCCATCTACCTGGAGATTGACTGGTTTCTCTTCTGGGTCTTCCAGATCCCGGCCCCCTTCCCCGAGTATGTCACCGACCTCTGCATCTGCATCAACAGCTGTGCCAAGCCTGTCGTCTACTTCCTGGCTGGGAGGGACAAGTCGCAGCGGCTGTGGGAACCGCTCAGAGTGGTCTTCCAGCGGGCCCTGCGGGATGGCGCCGAGCTGGGGGAGACCGCGGGCAGCACGCCCAACACGGTCACCATGGAGATGCAGTGCCCCTCTGGGAACGCCTCCTGAGCGGCCAGCATGTGGGGCGGGATGGGGCAGGGAGTGGCCGGTGGCCTCCAGAGATGCTGTGCCACAGGACAGGAACAGGGCAGCAGCCTTCATGCTTGGGCTGAGGGGAAAGGTCTGTATCCAGCCCCTCGTGCCTCCTTCTCCCTGGGCTGCAGGCTCGGGCAGTGACTGAGAGGCCGAGCAGCCACCTGCAAAGAGAACCAGTGGCCCTGTGCCCACCGGCCACTCTGCTTCAGTGACCCATGCTACCAGAGTTGCCCCCACAGGGTGAAGTCCCTTGTGCCTCAGGCTGGTCAGTAAGGAGAATACGTGGTCACCCAGCCCTACCCGCCTCCTGCCCCTTTGGCGAACCCTCCTTGAAGGCGACCCAGCCAGTGCCACCCCCATGGGACAAGGGAGTCCATCCCTACAAGGCAGCATCAGATGGCGTGGTGCTCTCGGGCAAAGGGTCCTGTTAACCTGCCTTGTAACCAAGTCTTTCCAGAAACGACAGCCAGGCACCCTTGATGAGTCATTTGGTGACTTACAGGGGAATGACTGGCCTCGCTGGACTGCTGGAGACCCGATTCTTCAGACATCTTAGGTTGTTGACTGCCTTCCTGCCTCTGTGTCCAGCCAGTCCTGGGCACTCTGTGTGTCCCCCAGGCCACTGTGGACCATCTGGGCAGCTCCTGGACAGAGTCCTTGGGCTCCAGCACCCACCGGAAAGTGGGCTCTGGCTCTACCTTGCCCACTTGAGGACTGGCACTGTGGTGCCCATCAACAAGCACAGTGACCCTGTGTTGCCAAAGGAAGTTTTATAAAAGGCAATAAAATGTATATCAATAAACATTTTTCTATCTGGC
>RJWM01026029.1:0-28383 GCA_004363535.1 Dasyprocta punctata | reverse complement strand
GAATGTCTTATTTGGTAAGGTGTTCATGTCTCTGTATATGCCATTGTGCTGTTTTGTTGATTGAAACACCTGTATATAATTTTAATTTCCCTTCTAGAGAGTCTTCTCCTTATTTATTCATTTGCACTGCTAGGGATTGAATTTAGGGCTTTGTAGGGCTTTGCTAGGCAAGTGCTATACCACTGAACTACACCCCCAAACTTAAGATACTTGTGTTCGACTCTGGTGTTTAACCAGCATCCATCGTCTCCTGCCACGTGGGAAGCACCGAAGGTACATCAATGAGTCACCAAGAAACAGGAGAAGCAACTCTGTTTTCTATGCAGCGTGTGCTTCAGAAGCTGCTGGATGTTGAATGAAAGCTACTATAATAATAAAAGAGGCTTCATGAGCTGTGTATAAATTATAAAATGTAAAGAGTGATTGAGTGAATAAATACTGAGAACACAATACCAAAAAACCCTAAATTTACATTTAAAGTTCATAATAAAAATATCATTAAAGGAATAAAATGTGGATCTTATTCATGTGTTTTGTTCTCAAATAACCTTTCACCACATTTAACCAATACTGAGCCATTCTGCTGCCATCAGCGGAAAACACAGAATGGAGAAAATTCAGATCTGATGTCCAAAGGGTTCTGTTGTATTCGTCTTTTGGGCCACTAAGCAATTCAGAATCATTCAATTTTTTTTCCCCTGCAAATGCTGTAGCTAAACCAGGAAAGAAAAACACCAAATAGAATTTAAAGTAAGTAGAGCTGTGTCTATGAAATTTTGGATGTTTTATTGAAACCAACTTTTAAATTGAATAAAAACAGACATCCACATTAATCTGAATCACTTTCTTGAGTGAGTAGTAATTGTTATTGTTATATTTACAGTGAAATGACTTAAAGTTGGAATGTTAACAAATTTTTGTCAAATAGTACAGGTAATTCAATGTAGTATTTTAATTTTGTATCTAACATGTATTATTGGATATATTAATGGGATTCAGTGTGATATTTTAACAAATGCATAGCATGCACTGATGCAAGCAGGGTAATTAGCTTTCCCTCTGCTTATTATCATTTCTCTATACTTAAAGACATTGAGTGCCTCTCATCTTAGGCTTCCATAAAACATATAATATGTTAATGTGAATCCGTCCCACCATGCTATAGAACACTAAAAATTATTCTTCAATTTAACTGTGTTTTGGTATTCATTATCCTATCTCCCTTTATTTACCCCTACCCCAAGTCCTTTCCAACCTCTAATAATCACTATTCCACATGCAAGTTGTCTTCTTTTTCCAGTTTCCATATATGAGAGAAAACATAGCATTTTTTGTGACTCATTTATTTCACTTAACACAATGACTCCTAGTTCCATCCATTTTTCTTGTAAATGACAAGATTTTCTTTTTCTTTATGGCCTAATATTTCATTGTGTATATATATCACTTCTTTATTCATTCGTCTCTTGATAAGTTTTAAGCTGATTCCATATCTTAGCTATGGTAGTGCCACAATGAACAGAGGTATGCAGGTAAATCTTTAATACATTAATTTCATTTCTTTCGGATATATACCCAGAAGTATGATAGCTGGATCAGAGGGCAAATCTAGTTTCAGATTTTAATAAGGAGTTACCTTCACACTCTTCTCTATAAAGACTGTACCAATTTACATTCCCAACAACAGTGTGCATGGATTCTTATGTCTCCACATCCTCACCAGCATTTGTTAACTTTTGTCTGTTTGTTTGATTGTCAGCATGCTAACTGGGTGAAGAGTTATCTCATTGTCATTTTGATCTATGTTTCCCTGGTGACCAATGATATGGATCATTTTTTCATATATTTATTGGCCATTTGTGTTTCTTTTTTTGAGAAGTGTTTATTCAGATCATTTTTTCATTTTTAAACTGATTTTTTTTAGTTTGCTCCTCTTTTTATGAATCATCATCCTTTGCACAAAACATCATGTGACTTATGCTAAATCATCTAGGTTTGAACAAAAAGTTGAACATAAAGAAACAGGTGATGAGGCTAGAGATAAAGCTCAGCAGCACAGTGCCTGCCTGGCATGTGCAAAGTACTAAGTTAGATACCCAGTACCAAAAAAAAAAAAAAAAAAAAGAGAGATGATATATTTAATATATAAGCATATTGGAATCATAATCAAAAAGTGCTGCTTTTAATAAAAGGCAACAAACAAACTCACAAGTTGGCCTGCCGCACTCTCTCCATGGATCCTGGTAGACACAGAAAATAAAGGGAAGTTTATTGCTCAGAACAGCAGCAATAGTCAGAGTACAGTATCTGCATTTAAATTCAGAGTCCCAATTCTCACCAGGTTGTGTTATAAGAGAGGAGCCCTGAGGTTAGGTGCCTGCCCACGGTTCCAGAGGGAGATACCGTCTCTATGCTCCCAGGCTGTCAACAAGCCTACCCTTTTCTCTAGGGGACCAATGTCTCGGTATTTGTCTGTTCTCTTCATTAACCTTCTTGAAGGAACAGTTGAGAACAAAGCTTAAACTGCGCTTTACTCTAAGATGTACAGAACTGCAAGAGATAGGGAGGACTGTCTCCCCATAATACTGAGCAGTGACTTCCGGGAAAAGAGTTTGGAGGAAGAGACACAGTCCTCTCCTGCTGACTACTCTCATGTTGAGAGAAAGCCTATTTTTCCTGGGCAGCCTGATGAGCTTTCACTGTCACTGACAAGAAGAAAATTCCATCTCCAGTTTTTCCTCTTTTCTGTTTCAACCTTCCAATTTCCTAGGACACATTATAGTTAAGACATGGTCACCCTGAGTCCTGACTTGAAAATCAATTGTCTTAAAAATAATTTATAACAGCAGTCAGAGTTCCTGACTGTTGCTCACACTGTCTCCATACTCAATCTCCCCAAAGACTCTATTAACCCATAATGTATCTGATACTCAGAACATTCTGCATTATAAATTAAATAAACTTGGCAGGCTAGCTGGAAACTATTCTACCACGCAGGGAGTCTCTAGTGTGGGGAAATATTTTTTATTAATGAATGCATTTAATAAATGTCTTTCTGGATCATGCTTTTTAATGGATTACATTTTTAAAGTTTAACAATCCAGATTTTAGAATTGGAGGAAGTTTACTTTTGCATCTGTGAAAACATGGCATCATTGTCTATGGCAGCAAAATGTTATGCCAAGCCAAAAGCCTAGAGAAAAAGTAGATTTCGTTTCTAATAGAGGATTAAAATTAAGGATATAAATGCCAACATGCTCTGTCAGAATAACATATTCTCTGAAGGGAAGAGTGATGGCCATAAAATAGACTATAAAAGTGAAAAATTAATGATATTTCATCATGGCCAGAAAAAACAAAAGAAAGGAAGGAAAAGAGAAAAAGAAAGACTGAGGAGGAAAAACCACAAGGAATTATCTCCCTCTCACTGGAAAGGATTGTATCATTGAAAACCTTTCTGAGTATTCCTATTTACATTCAAATACTCTTGTGGAACTCTTGCTATGCAATAGGACATTATCATTTGTCATCAAAATGTCCCATGGAATATTCTGCTTTCAAATTTGATTTTGCTTAGTTTCATCTCAATACATGTATCTATAAAATATTTCACTATATGTTTCTTAATCTACATTCCCATTTACAGCTTAAATATTTTTAACTTTTTTTCTACCAGTCCTTCCACAATTAATTTTAGAATTCATTCTTTACTTCTGGTTGAAATTTATATTTCCCCATATGGAGAAACAGAAAGCACACTAGCAAAGCCAATTGTGATCTTTCCAAGTTGTTGCAAGAGAGGAAATCACTATTTTTGTGCTCTAACAGATTGCTAACATTTTTTGTTTATCAAAATGAGACTTTTTTGGAATTGCAACTGTCCTTTATGCTTTCTGTTTTCATAGGACCCTATTTCCTATTGATCTGGGTTAGAGGGTAGTAAAGATACTTGTTGGTTCTCTTGGAATTGTAGCTAGTTCTCCATCACTTAATTTGTCTGTCCTATGTTTTGTGAACAATTTTTATGTTTTTCTGGCATATTCTTGAAATTTTATGAAATATTGTTGTTTTAAAATACCAAGTTACTATTCTTGGACATAATTTTGAATATTATAGAAAATTCATATGAATTAAAATCCCAAATTGAAAAATCTAAATTAATATTATCTCTTCAATATAACTACCTTTGAAATTTTACTTTTATTCCATCAATATGCTATTGTGTAAAAACAATTTTGGGGATTCATTTTGTGAACTTGTATTTAAATCCTGCTGCTTTGATTTAAATAAACTCAGTAGTAGTCAGTCCCTATGCTTTAAATGTAGACTTTAATTTTCAGATAGAGAAAATTGTCATGCAAGATATGATGAAGTTTGATTGTCAGACTGGGAAACTATTTGAAAGAAAAAGTGTCTGACCATAAGGAATAAGGGTACTTACTGTATTTATCTTTCTAAATTAGCTCTGAAAACAACTTTAAGAAGAACTTCCAAAAAGTTCTGAACTTTCTCAGGGGCAATTGGTTATCCACATGCCTGTGTCTTCTTTGCGGATCTCTGCCTGATTTAGCCAGTGATGGTGATGTGTCATACAGGTGCTGGCTTACCTTGTCCTGCACTCCCCTAGTAGGTTGGGAAATGGAGAGTGATTTGAGGGTTTCATACAGATGAATGGCAATAAAGTGTCATGTTTTGAAAGGATCACTGTGGAGGCTACATTGAGGAAATCCTGAAAAGATAAGAGTAGAAGATAGGTAGGCACCAGAAGCTATTGTAGTAATCCAGACAGGTAATACTGGTTACATGACAAGGAGAGAAAAGGGAAGTTCTGAGAGGTGACTGAATTCCAAACCTAATTTGTTGATACAAGGCCATCTTGGTTCAAGAGACTCAAGGCTGAGGGTTGAGGGCTGCAAATTCAAGCACAGTTTGGGCAATTTAGAAAGAACCTGTAGTAAAATTTAAAAAAATAAAAAGGGACAGGGATATAGCTCAAGTAAATAAAAAAGAAAGGAAAAGAAAAGAAAAAAGAAAGGGGGGGGCCAAAAGAGGAAGAGGAGAACTGTCAGGAAACCATCAAATCTTCAAACTTACAAAGTTCCATAAATAAGCAAATGTAACAAAAGAGTAGTTACTAAGGAAATGATCACACATAAAAATTAATTCATCCTCAACACTCCCTTTGTATTTCACATTACCTTTTATCTTACACGTCATCTTCATGTGTTTTCTATTTTCTCAGAAAAATTGTGGCATGTTGTACTTATCAGTGAGGTTGCAAATCCTGCGAAAATACAAGTTTTCATGTCCACAGAAGTGAAATTGGAAAACAATCCCAACCTTTGAGAAATAGCAACCTGGTGACAAAGTAAATCCTTCAGAAGAGGATACTGCCCTTAAATATTTTGTAAAGTTACCCTTTTTTTGAGCATGCAACAAAAGTCAAATGAAAGCAAAAGATGCTCAATTGTATTCTTTCATAATTTTGCTAGAAAAAATAGCCCCTTGTTAAGCTTTAGTTTATTTTTTGTGGACACAAGAATTAGCACAATCATAAGCCAGCCTTTTATATGAGATGTTTTGAATTAGAAAATAACCTTCTCTAAAAACTTGTGAAGGAACATTTTAGCTTTTTTTCTTCAAAATAAAATTAAAATTTTCCCCTTATTTCCTTACTTGCTATTATTCTCACCATTCACATGACAAACTCAGTCTTTTCATAGAGTGACAGCCTGTTCTGAGGGTCTGACATGTCATCTCCTCCCAAAGCTAGGACAACCTCATTTTCTACTTCGTGGTTAAACAGTGGCTAGATTACACACTTAACTCCAGTGAATAAAGGAGCATCCAATCCAATTTGAGTGTATACGTCGACAAGTTCCATCACTTATGATATATCCAAATAGTTTAGCTGAGGATCAAAGCCTATATGAGATACTTGTCACCTACATAACTGGATAGTCCCCTTCAAAGTCCAGAGAAACCTTCCAAATGGCAGAACAGCTTGAGGCTAAATTTTTCAACCAAATATGTCCAAGTTTTAGATGATTTTAACTTGGCCTATAACTGCACAGCGTTCCTATCACTTTCACATGGAACAAAACTCCCGTTGTTTTCCAGAAGAGGTTTTTTCCTCTTTGAAGCTTAGCAGACTAGCCTAGCTATAGAACGGCTTTACCCCAGTGCCCCAACCAACCCATCAGTCTGCGTTAGACCCAGTTTCTATGAATCTCCACTGGAAGGATTAAGTTAATTTAATGAAGGGTAGAGGGGAGATTTGAACAATTGCAGCTTCATTCCAGAGCTACCCTTGTCACCTTTCTGCAAAAGAGAATCAGGCAAAAACAGGTAAGAAATCTAACACTGTAGTACATGACTAAGAGACAGATTGAATAGCGGTGACAGTCCTGTGCTGAAACTTAGATCACACCAGAACAACTGCCTACATTCAGCCTCCATACTCAAAGGTGGGGACACCTACATACGCAGAAATTAGCAAATTTACATCACTAGAAAGAATCATGCACATATATATATTTATATAATACATACATTTATAAAATACATATATATACAATGTGGTTCAGTGTTTAAGACTAGACAAAAACTTAAAGCAAACCAACAAAACCTGCTGTACTATACTGATTCTAACTCTTATACTAAGTATAGGCCTTGAACAAGCCACTGAGCACCCCTGTGTGTCTGTTATAAGCACACAGCAATACAGGTGAGATAGAATGGCTGTTCTCAGTGACTTTGTTAGTGCAAATCAACAGGCTTTAATTGTCGGTATTCTTTGAAACCATCAAAAAAGGATATCGCATAAATCCAACCTATCTTTTGCTTACTTTTAGCCACTTTAGTAACCTCTCCTGTTTTGTCACACCCAGTTTTTGTTTCTGCTTTGCACTACATGAATGCACAACTATGTAAAGGTGCCTAACTCTCATTTCTCACATCTTATTAAATGAATTTTATAGTTAAAGTCTAAAAAGATCCATTTGGATGTCAATCCATAGAAACATTTATCATTTTTAGGTCAAATACAACTACCTTTGTGTTATATAAAAGACACATCAATTATTTTCCTCTGCTATATCATTTTTAATTTACGAAGTAACTGTGTGTATGTGTGTGTGTCTTTTAAAAACAGCTGATAGATGTTTTTTCTTTTGTAAATAATTGAAGTTTTATTTTTACTTAATCTTTATAGCTATGTTTTATTTTTCTTACCACATATAAATATTCATAATTTCCAAAACGGTTTAATCGAGCCCTACTTTTTCATTTCATTTGTGTGTGTGTGTGTGTGTGTGTGTGTGTGTGTCTAATACAGTTATTCTATTCCTGTGAAGCTCTTTTGTAGGGGCTATGTTAATTAGACAACATCAATTAACTATTTATTAGGTTTGAGCAAACAGAGTTTTTACAAGTTAAGATTTCTAAGATTTGTGTTCTCCTTTTCCTGTTATAAAAGCACAAATATAATGCCAGTTCTCAAAATGTACTTGCAAAAGGAGTAGCATCAACATATTCTGGGAATGCTTTAGAAATGTACATTTCTGCTGTCCCTCCCTTTACATAGTGAGACAGCAAGTGCAGGATTGGGGCCCAGCATACTGACTTTAACAGGCCACTCGCTGTTGTTCTGATGTACACCAAAGGTTGAGAATCACTACATTGTGAAGATGTTTTTTTCATGAAAGAATCTTTTTATCATATATTAGTTATACAGAATAGTGTGTTTCATTTTAGCATATTTTTCCATGCATATAACATATTTTAATAATTTTTCCTCCTTCTCCTCTTTCCCATTTTCTCCCCATTCTCCCATCCCCTTCCTCTTCATGGAGATAAAACTTAACATCCATCAGAGCATGAATGATGTCTTTTCATCTTTGTATCACTCCCATGAGTGGCTAATACTGTGACTGGAATATAATAGATGTTTATTAAATAGTTTTGCTATGAATGATCCCATTGAAGAGTGAATCATTTCTAGGACTGATTTACCATTGTTTTCTCCTGATTTCTGTCTTCATATTTGTCATCCACAAAATTGAGATGATGTTGAGAAGAGGCATTAAGTATGAATAAACGCTACTCACATTGGGCTCTGTTACTGTTTCCTCAGTACAATACTCTTATGGTGCTCAGGGCTACTTTTAAGGTCTCTATGATAGACCATTTTTCAGAATGTGGAAGAGTAATTTGCATATTAAGCAGGAAGGGTACAAAGAAACTACAGGATATTGAACTCTGCAGAGAGCTGCGTTGGGTTTATATCATCACGTCATCTTATTCCCTCCATAATGCAAGAAAGAAAAACTATTCTCAGATAAGCATTTAGTTTAAACACAGTATCTTCACTTTGTGCCCCAAATGTAAAGTCATGAAGGTATTAATCAAGGTATCTGAAACTATAAGCATAATTTTATGTTCTAGAAATCGTGTTTGTCTGACCTGAGAATTAAATAAGGAATGTTGCTTTTCCCCCTTCAAAGGAAAAAAAATCTCTATGAAGAAATGAAAATGCTGTATGCATTTTGATATTTCATATGGATAATGACAGGTTTGCCAAAATTATGTAATCAGCCATTTCTGAATTGGCACTGTTATAATTAATGTTTATTTGAAAATTCTGGGAGAGAAAAAAGATACATCTCCAGGTTTGTAATGATCTAAGGTTATCCTTCTGGTTGCTCTTCCAAACACCTGGGCTAACACCTATGTAAATCAGATAATGCTAATGTATGCATAATAATGAAGGTCAAGCTTTACTGTTCCCATAGCTAATTAAAAAAAATTTTCCTCTTTTCATAGCATTATTACCAATGAATTCTTATCCTTGCAGCCAAACAACGCTAAGAATAGAAGCCTCCCTGCCAAACTTTCTAATGCTTCATCTCTCTTTTATTTTAAGATCCTCATGGTTGCTGTTTATAATAGCTTTAGCTGGTGTGTTATAGTAGAAAGAACTGTTATAGTAGAAAACAGTTCTTTATAACATCGGTTGTAGTAGAAAGAACTTTGTTGTTGGATTTGGAAAATCTGGATTTCAATCTTTTACCTACCATTAAAGGCAATTACTTTTCCTTTGAACTGCAATTTCCGCATATTAAAGGAAACATAATAGCTTGGTCAAAGAGGCCTTTAAAAAGTCAGCTATTAGGGAGGCCACCATGATCGTTGTCCAAGAATAAAAAAGAAAAACCAAAGAAAGAATGAAGAAATAAAGAAAAAAAAGACAAGAGAGTAAGTTTTAGAATATAGAGAATTGTAACCCTTATATTCTGTTGATAGGAAAATAGAATGGAACAGCCACTATGGGAAGGGTCCTACCACACTATCCCCCCTAAAATGTACCCCTTTTAGAAGCACAATAAAAGTGCAGAGTTATACTGTGTATCTGCCTATAGTTGCTATATAAGAACACTGCAGTGTTAGAAATGTTACAAATATGCTTCTAATTAAATTGATCCCAGATATTGTTGTGGACCCGTAAGTTCCTAGAGTAGTACTGTAAAGAAACAGTATTTCCGTAAGAGGGGACTCTTCCTGCTCACTCAGCTGGTCATTTTCCCTCTATGTACAAGAGTACACACCACTTATGGGGACTGCTGAGAGGACAAGGTGGCAATTTGTAAGTATAAATAATTTAAAGAGCAAAATTTAAAAAGTACATAGTGGGAAATGGGGAGATGGATGTTTGGCAAAAGGGAAGGGAATCTAGAAGTAGGAAGAGGAATAAGGGGAAGGGAAAGGGAAGGAACACAAGGTGTGCTATATACATGTACCAACTCCCCACGATGAATGTAATCATCATGTACTACAAACATGTATGCATGAAAAAGAAAGTTGATGTTTTTTAAAAAGCATAATTTAGAGCAAAATTCACTTCTTTTCCCTTTGCTGCTGCTGCTGCTTCATCTTCTTTTCTCCTCCAGAAATGGAGATTGAATCCAGGTGTGCTCTACCAGTATACTATATTTTCAGCCCTTTTTTTAAATTTCATCCTCAGTATTGGGGGAAAAAAGACAAGGAAGTGACTTCTTTAACAAGGCCCCTAAGGCAGCCACTAAAGTTTAGCCCTTTTCTGGCCAATCCATTAGAAAACCAGTTGAAAGCATTAGGTTTTGTTTGCTCATTATTTTTTGCCCTTTGGACTATAAGAAGAAAACAAAGATGGCCAGATGTGGTAGCATAGGCTAGCAATCCCAGCACTCTAGCAGGCTGAGCAGAGGGTAACAAGTTTGAGTCCAGCCTGGGCAATTTGGTGACTTAGTGTGAATTTGTCTCAAAATAAACAGTTTAAAAAGGGATGGAGTTGTGACTCAGTATGAAGGCCCTGGTTTCAATCCTCAGTGCTGCCAAAAATTAAGAAAGAAAAGAAAAGAAGGGTAATAAGTCAGGCCATTTCTCTTTCCTTCATGGGTTGGCTAAATTTTAAAGGTCAAACTTCTCCTTAGACTCATTGTCTTAGTTACTTTTCTTGCTCAGACTAAATACCCAACACCCAAAGTTAATGGAGGAAAGGTTTATTTAGTTCAGTTTGTAGAAGTTTCAGTCCATAATCAACTGGTTCCAAGGCAGGGTGGCACGGCAGACAGGCACTGCAGAGGATAAACAGTTCAAGGCAGGCAGAAGGTCGCAAGGCAAGTAAGACACAAGACAAGTCTCTCTCTGTCCCTTGTATTGTACACAGGATACTGAGACTAGGGCAGTGCCAAACCATTCAGTGGACTGGTTTAGTAATCACCCACCCTTAATCCTAGCATTGCACCATGAAACAATCACATGCTATAGATTCAACCACCTCTAAAAAAGCCCCACCTATGATGGCATGAGGCTGTGGGGCGACATCTAGACACAAGCCATAGCACCTACACTACTATCTCTCTGGAGCTCCCCACTTTCAGAAAGGAACACCTTTGCCCAGCCCTTTCCTTTCAGTTCCTCATTCTAAACACAAATACTCCAGATTCTGAACTTTACTACCTTCACCTCTTAACACTATTCTCTAGGAATCAAAGATTTTTCTGTATTAAACCTCTCAGAATGTTGAGTGTGTTATATCGCCTTGCATCTATGGGATAAAATATCTGAGAAAAACAACTTCAAAAGGATGAAAGGTTTATTTTGGCTCACAGTTTCTTAGGTTTTAGTCCATGGTCTGCTGACACCATTACTGTGGGTCTAGGGTGAAGGAGAAACATCACGGCAGAAAGGCATGGTGGAGAAAAATTCTCATCTCATGGTAGCCAGGAACAGAGAGGGAAAGAACCAGACAACAAGGGGTTGAGGACCAGAATAGTCCCCAAGGCCATTCCCCCATTCTTTTTTCCCTATAAGAGGGCCCCATTCCTTATTTTCCATCTCCTTCCAATCATGCCATTAAATTACAATCTTATCAAGGGACTACTCTACCGATAAAGTTAGAGGCTTCAATGTCTGACACTTCTCAAATACCCATCAGCAATTGAACTATTAACACAGGACCCTTTTGGGGGTTATAATTGTTATGCTGGTCTACATCAGGCTTTGATGATTATTTATGGTTTATTCTGAGAATAATTTCCATTTTAAAGTAATCTTCAATGCCAAGACACAAAGTATTCATAAACCTGAGACAAGAATCTCAGGCACCTTATTCTATTCATTGTATTGAAAAACCAGGAAATCTTTTACTGTTTTTCAAATTTTGCTAAATAATCACCTGTTTGCTCTTCAATATTCACACATATCTCTGCTCTTTAAACTTAACTCATGCAGTTTTTTAATTCAATAAATACTTGCTGAGGCCATGCCATATACAGGGAGATCTTGCAGGAATTTTGAGCATTTCTTTAGCAGTCATACAAGTAACATTTCTGCACCCTCATAAATATACTCATGAAAAAAGAAGAAAAATGAAAGTAATTTACTGCAACACTGGTAATCAAAATCATAGTCAGCCTGTCTCTACAACAAGAGAAAGATTAATTCTTATTTTAAAGCAGAGAAAGAGACATCTTTTCAAGATAAGGGCACAGCATTTTCCACCTTCAATCTATGAAAAAAAATAAAGATGCCTTGGAAGAAAGGAAGAGAAGGGAAGCAAAAAATACTACATTGACAGAGTTTAGAGCACAATAAAGACTTCACACAAGTAGTCACAATTCATGATAGAAGGTGTTTTTAACCAGTCAGTGTTACCTTGTCTAGACATCGGCTGGTTCTTTAGGCTCCCTCAGAACTCACAAATCACTGAGATTAAAATACAGTGCTCTAATTAAACAGGCTTTCATTTTTACATTTTATTACACTGCTTACTTAACCTTTTAAAATAAAAAAATAAATTCAATAGATCATTGCCAAATTTGCAGAGATAATTGCCTCACTTATGCGTTTTTTTTAAGATAACAGCATTTCGTGCCTGACTGATGTTGAATTTAAAGTATATGAACACTTGCAGAGATTTCAGAGTTATTTTAACAATATTACTGGTGAAGATTTTGTTCCTGCTATTGATTTTCATTTGCTTCTTCCAGTCTTCTACTCTTGAAATAGTAGCTGAAGTATAAACAGGTGCATAATCAATCTAATTCAAGTGAACTTGTTTTTAAAAAGAAAGCATCTCAAAAGTGTGGTGTAAGTGAAAAACAAAACCTGACATCTGCCCTGAAACCAACTCTATATTTAAATATCCTTACCTGGGTACATCTGAAACAAATTAACAATTAGTGGAGGTGACAATAAACTAGCATGAAAACGGCCTAAGTTATTCCCACTGGAGATAAGAAAACTGAAGGGAGAAGTGGCAGATCTAGAACACAGCGGACTGTTCTGAAATGAACAGCAAACTCAACCAAAAATTTACTCCTGGACACATATGAGGAAAACAGAGTTAATCGGTGATAAACACAGGGATAGAACAGAAATCTTTATTGTCTGGTTTGATTCTTGGCTCTAGTCAGTATTTGACTTTTCAATTTTTCAAATGTACTCCAACTAAGAAGAAGGCAAGAAAATGGACATAGAGACCTGAAGCTTGAAAAGGCATGTGAACAAAAAAGGAAGATATAAATTATTAATTTAAGCAGAATTGCATTTGCAAGCAAAAAAATTTGTAGATTACAAGCTATTACATAAGCACAAAGAACTAAGATGAATAATGTTCAATAGCTAAAATCTGTTTTAAGATAATTCTACAGGAAACTTCCATTTTTATAGCACTCTTTTCCTTATTAAATATGTCATATCTCAGATGTATATCTCACCTATGTTTTTTCACACAAGATAGCCCACAAGAATGCTAGAAAAGCTAAATGTCAAGATTATGCAGAAGCAAAATTAGCTGAGTATCGATAAAGGTATAAAAAGATACATCCCAAACTTACAGCAGTGGCCTCTATGGAATGAAACTGGAGCTGAAGAGAATGATCACTTTCATATCATGTATTTTCTATTCAAAATATTTTTGATTAATTAATTGTTGTCATCATATATAACTTTTACAATTAAAAAAAAATATTAAATCTTCTGACCAGATGTGAAATTAATACTGCTTCTGAGTTCAAATAATTTTTGACTGAAGGAAATGACATTTACTAATGATCCATAAATTAAATCCCTGACTCCCATCCACACTTTTTCCATTCAAGTAGAAAATCTCCACACCCACAGAATAGTCAGAATTATTGACTGTTGAGCTATTTTAGGGTTGAGAAAAGAAGGAATTCAGTTAAAGGAATTTTATAAGTAATCATACTTTTAAAGGAGAGAATAAGGGAAGCAGTTGCAGAAAGGATGAACGAAATCAGAATCCAGATTCTCAAAAAGGGCTTCTGGTCTAAATAAAAATGTTTTCTTATTTTATTTAATAATTTAATTTACTTTGTTGTTATATGCCATTAAATTCTACTGCAAAATATCCTTTGTTTTACATCTCTCTTTAAAATGTGAGTTCGAGACTTCCTCTGAGTCTGTGCCATGCATGGGCCACAGGGAGGACAACCAGACTCCAGCACCTTCCTGTTAGTTGGCTCCATTCATGGGCCAGAGGGAGAAGAACAAGAAGGCAGCCACTTCCTGGGAGTCAGTGCCATGCACGTGCTGTGGGGAGGACAACCAAATGCCAGCTCCTCCTGGCACACAGGCCAGGAGACAAGAGAAGCCAAGATCCCCCCAGTCCCCTACCCCAGTGAGCAATTGGCTGATCCAGAGAAACATAGGCTGAGATGATAGCTACTGAAGTCAAATACAACTTAATGCTTGTAGTGTTTAGTGTTTCATTGGTTTTGCAGGCCTGAAGCCAGTAGTCTGATCATCTATTTGGAGGATAGCAATATGCAATATAGCATCCATGGGGAGATCTCCTTCTGAAGGTGGTAGCCATTGTTAATTCCCCATTATATTGTTTTAAAGTCCTATATCATTTTCATTGTTTGGTTTGGTTTGGTTTTATTCTGTTTTGTCTGGTTTGATTTTGTTAGACCTGATGGCATGAACAGCTATTTCAAAGATAACAAGATATATTATACTAGCTATTTTAGACTTACTATTGTCCTATTTTGAAGTCTTTTATTGCATTCATTGTTTTGTTTTTATTGGTTCTATTCTGTTCTGTTTTATTTGATTTCCTATGTCTGATGGTATGGGCAGCTATTTTGAAGTCAACAAGAGGCATTACAGTAGCCATTGTTGATTTCCTATTATCTTGTTTTGAAACCCTTTATCACTTACACATTTTGTTTTGATTGGCTTTATTCTGTTTTATTTTGCCTAGTTTTATTCTCTTTAAAATAAAAAATTTTAAAAAATAAAATAAAAATAAATTGTGAGTTTGAAAGGGTTAAGCGTTTTCTGGTACATATTAATAAGTGTTAGTTTTATTCTATGTCTGCATAACAGCCTGCTGAAATTAGTCTTGCTGGAAGGAGAAAAAGCAAAACCTTTGGAAATTTATAATTAGCTATGCTAGATGTGGGTGTTGTGGTAGACAGCATTAAGTACAACAGAGAGCTTGTAAGTCTGGGGACCACAGACAAGAAAGAAAGATAGTGGCATGAAAGAGATTGGTAGATTCCAAAAATTCTATGGGTTACTTGAAAAAGCACCCAGTGAGAAAGATGAACTCCTTTTTTTTCTTTACCCTCTTTTTTCTTTCCTTCTCTTCAATTTTTTTATTATTTTATAGAAAAAAGTAAAAATAACAATAAAATCAAGTTTCAAAACAGGTTAGTAGGACAGTAAAAATAATTGGTACAAAAAGTTGGTTCTTTGAAATAATAAATAAAATTGATAAACTATTAGCCAACTTCATAAGAAAAAGGAAAGTATAAACACAAACTCAAGCAATTAGAAATGAAAAGGGGGAAATCAGGACATATCCTACAGAAATCCAGAAAACTATCAATACCTACTATGAGAACCTATACTCTAATAAAATGAAAATTTCAGAAGAAATGGACAGGTTCGTAGATACAATCAAATCACCAAAACTAAATCAAGAAGATATAAAAACTCTACATAACCCAATATCAGTCAATGAAGTTGAAAATGTAATTAAAAACATTTCAGGAAAGAAAAACCCAGGCCCTGATGAATTCTACAAAAAATTTAAAGAAGAACTAATGCCACTAATGCTAAAACTCTTTAATGAAACTGAAAGGAAGGCAGTACTTTCAAAATCATTCCTGAAAGTAAGTATTACCCTGATTCCAAACCAGAGAACAACTCTACCAAAAAAAGAAAACTATAGGCCAATCTCCATCATAAACATAGATGCAAAAATCCTCAATAAGATATTGGCAAACAGAATGCAACAAATCAAGATTATATACTGTCACCAAGTAGAACTCATCCCAGTGATGCAGGGATGGTTCAACATATGCAAATCAATAAGTGTAATACACCATATTTACAGAAACAAAGACAAAAATCACATACTCATCTCAATAAACACAGAAAAAGCATTTGACAAAGTCCAACACCCATTTATGACAAAAACCTTACACAAAATTGGAATAGATGGTCTCTACCTCAATCTGATAAAAACCATCTATGACAAACCAACAGCTAATATCGTATTAAATGGTCAAAAACTGAAAGCTTTCATCCTAAAATCAGGAAGGAGACAAGATGTCCATATCACCACTTTTCTTCAATATAGTTTTGAATACATTAGCCAGAGCAATTAGACAAGCACAAGAAGAAAAAAGAATAAAGGTAGTAAAGGAAGCAGTTAAAGTACTTGAAATTCTAAAGGCAAATATTACTACTTGTCCTTCCTTTTCTGCAATTTTGCTTTCCACTGTTTCAGTTACACCTAGTTAACCTTTGTCTGAAAATATTAAATGTAAAACTCCAGAAGTACAATTCATATATTTCATGTTATTCTAAGTGTTGTGATGAATTGTCACACCATCCTGCTTCATCCAGCAGAGCACGTGAATCCACCTTTGTCTAGAGCATCCACAACTGTCACCTAGAAGCTGCCTTGGTTTTCAGGTCCACTGTCCAATATCACAGTGCTTATGTTCAAGCGACCCTTGTTTTACTTAATAGTCACCCTGCAGGGCAGGAGTAGTGATGAGAGGGAGGAAGCAGAACGTAACAGATGAATTACAGAATAGCTCTGGTGCCATGTGTTAACACTTCAAAGCATATAGGAAAATAAATTACAGATAGGGTTCAGTACTATCTGCATTTTTAGGCATCACTGGGGCTCTTGGAATAATGTCTCCCTCATGAAAAACAGGGAACTATCCTACTGCAATTTAGTTATATATAATGGCCTACATAAACTTTGATTAAATATTTCCTGTTAAACTCTACCCCTACCTCTTAGAGTTCCACACTGCTTCCCGTAGCCTGAACACACACGACCTCATGTCCACTGCCCAAGACGAGGTCAGACAAATGGATCACCAAAGATACATGTTCATCAGTGGCACGTTTGTCAGTGCTGTGAAATCTACATCAGAAAGGATAAGACTACACCCTGCACCTTAAAAATGACAGCTGATTGTTTTTCCAAGGTGGAAATGTAAGCCAAAGGGAATAAGTGACTTGCTGGGACTGGTTGAGGAGAAATTAAAGGATTAAGTGTGAGGCCAGAAGAGAAAAAAGACGCTAGGCAATAAACAGAAAAAATGAAGAAGAGGGAAATTGTGGAAAGGCCTAACAGGAAGTCTTAATTTTTTGCTCTGTTCTGTGCAATCTGTGTCTTCCTCTATTCCCCACAAAGCCTTTAGAAAAGCATTCATTTCTCATTACCACAAGTAGCTCTAACTTTGCAGATAAAGGGGTGAGCAAGGTAAGTGTTGCGTGAAACCAAGACTTCCCCTTGGGGGCCTGCAGTAGTCTACTTATTTGTCCAAAAATCTTTATCACTTTATTTATATCACATGTATAAAAATTTCCCAGCAAGATCCTCTCTGCAACCTAGCCCGTGTCACATCTCTTCTGTCACAGACTTGTGTCATCATTGCAAGTGCTACAGGCCCTTCAAAACTCCTAAATAGGCTTGGGGATTCTTCTGTGCATCTTAAGAACAAAGCAAACAAGTAGGGGCAGAGTTATCTGTGCTTTGTAAAGCCGTGGTTATGAGATTCCAGCTGGAAAGCTGCGGATGGGGAACTCACAGTGCACACTGCCAAAAATCATCATGAAAGTTGGCTAAACAGCATAAACATGTACTAGAAGTGTTTTTGGTGAGATTTTGTTTGTTATTGGGAGCGGAGTTGTTTTGTTTTGGTTTTTGGCTTCCCAGTACTGTTTCTCAACCAACGAGTAAGAATCATTAATATTGTTAAGGAAGACTGTGAGGCTGTGTGAGACACACGTGTGAACTAGTTCGGAGCATGCAGCTGAATGCCGTATATCCTAGTGGTAGTTAGGAAACACTCACTGAAAGAACTGATGTGTAAATAAACACAGCTCTTAAAGGTAGGTTTCAGAAATCATCAAAATTTTTGACCACTATTTTATTTAACCCATTCATACTAATGCTTTCCCAGGCATTTCACCCCTTTAATCATTTTAGTTTACTTTTTTACTTATTTATTTTTATGTTGCTAGGGAGTGAGCCCTGAGCCTTTGCACTGACCTCTTTTATATTTTTTTTAAATTTCCAGGCCTTTTTTTTTTTTTTTTTTGAGATAGCGTCTTACTAAGTCACTAAATTACCCACACTGGGTCCTAACTGGAGGTACTCCTGCCTCACCCTCTCGGAGTGAGCAGAATGCAGTAACTACAGGCATGCGCCACCACACCTGACTCTCTTTATTCTTCTTAGTATCAGTGCATTAGGAAAGCACAGCCTCCTATTTAAACAAATGTAGTGAAAACATTGTTATAGGCAGTAGCTTTTATGAACAACAAATCTAAATGAGGTAGAGAGGAGAAATGGAATTGCTATAATTTCTTTGGAGAACACATTTGTTTCCCTTGCAATCTTTCCAATTCTGATTCTAACTTCAATTTTTGTATTTGAATTAATCCTGTCATTTAGAAATTTCACTGTCCACCTAGCATATTCAAAGGAGGGGTTATATCTTATGTCCTACAGTGGAAGAAGATAAAAATATCTGAAGAATTTTAGAATATTAGTTAAATTAAGACCTAGACTGTTCAGATTCAAGTATAGATTTTCTAATGACTAATTATGTGGCTTTAGACAAATTACTTAACTATTCAGTGTCATTTTCCTCTTTTGTAAAGTGGGAATAATATTTATGTAACTTACAAAAGTTGTACAAATTAAACGAATGTATATAAATGCTTGCAATATCATCTAACATAAATTTGATCGTTAACATTAGAAAAACCAAATGAAGCCGGGCATGGTGGCACACGCCTTTAATCCCAGCACTCAGGAGGCTGAGGTAGGAGGAGCATTGTGAGTTCGAGGCCGGCCTGGGCTACAATGCCAGAGCAAGCCTGGCCTGAGCTACACAGTGCGACCCTGCCTCAAAAAAACCATGGCTGGGAGTTTGGCTCAGTGGCTTAAGCGCCTGCTCCGACAGGCGCGAGGTTGTGAGTTCAATCCCCAGTACCACAAAAAAAAAAAAAAAAAAAGAACTTCTGTGATATTTTCCATGCTCTTCTCATGTGTTTTACCTGTGGTTTTTGCTGGAAGGTGAGGCATGAGGCTACAGAAAAGAGCTGTCTTTACTCTCACAGTCCTTTTAGGGGGACAGTTCAGCTTGTGAATGAAGCCTAAAAAGTGTCCTAATAATGATATGGTTTCATAATAAAAAAGCACAAAAGGTATGTTTGTATGAGTTAATGAGATTAAAGTATCAGTATGAAAGTTAGTGGGGAAAAAGGAACAAAACAACTTAATTTCCTGTTAACCTAGTAAATTTTAGTGTAAATATTAAATACCAAAAATGACTTTCCACTTGTTTGTATAATTTATAAATTATAGCATAATCTTTAAAAGATTTCTGGTCATCAGAAACTTTAATTCAATTGCAGTTAAAGAAGACTGAAAGGGAACTAAATGTGGATATGTGATAAGAATGGTGCGGTGAAAAAGAAACATTTTTAACACTAAAAACATCACTCATTTTATCAGCCAGTTTAATATCCTACTTAAGTAATATAGAATGTAGCACCTGCAGGGGAGCTATGACAGGGAGGGGGAACTGGTATTGGACAATGGAATGTGATGACACTTGGCAAACAGAGAAAGCTGAAAAGTGAGAGCAAATGTTCCGTAGCTGGTAACTTGATACTGCAGTGGGATGAAAACAAAATTAGATGAAAAAACCAGTAAGCACGTGAGAAATTGCTGAAAGAGAACTATGGGTTTGGAACATGAAGTTGCTTTTTAAATACATCAAACGTTTCCAAATATTTCTTAAAAACAACTTTGGGAAACTACTATTCAATATAGTTCTGCAAACATTAGCCAGAGCAATTATACAACAGAGAGAAATAAAAGGAATAAAGATAGGAAAGGAACAAATTAAATGATCATTATTCGCAGATGATGTGATACTCTACATAAAGGACCCCAAAAACTCCAACAGACTTCTAGACTTAATAAGCACATTCAGTATTGTAGCTGGATACAAAGTCAGTACTCAAAAGTCAATAGCATTCCTGTACACAAACAACAAACTCACTGAGAGAGAAATTAGAGAAACAACACACTTCACAATAACATTAAAAAAAAAAACCCTGAAATACCTAGGAATCAATCTAACAAAGGAAGTAAAAGATTTATACATTGAAAATTACAGTACTCTGACAAAAGAATTTGAAGGGGAATTCAGATAATGGAAAGATGTCCCTTGCTCATGGATAGGAAGAGCCAACATTGTGAAAATGGTCATACACCCAAAACTGTTATACGAATTTAATGCTGTCTTAATCAAAATACCATTAGCATACCTCATAGATCTAGAGAAAACTTTCCTAAAATTCATATGGAGCCATAAGAGACCTAGAATAGCAAAGACAATCCTGGGAAACAAAGGCAAGGCACAAGGCATTGCAATCCCAGACTTGAAATTATGCTACAAAGCTGCTATAATTAAATCAGCATGGTACTGGCAAAAAAAAAAATACCTGAGGATCAAAGGAACAGAACAGAAGATACAGACATAACCACAAACACACTCAGCCACCTTATCTTTAACAAAGGGGCCAAACATGCTTACTGGAAGAAAGACAGCCTCTTTAATAAGTGGGGTTGGAAAAACTGGCTTTCTACATGCCAAAGACTTAAACTAGACCTATACCTATCACCATGCATTACACTAAAGTCAAAATCAAAGATCTAAATATTAAGACAGCATTCCAAGACTGTAGGGGAGGAGAACAAGAAATCAATGAGAAGCAAGCCCTCCCTGCTAATCAGCGCCATGTGTGAGTCACTGTGGGGAGAGCCAGATGCCAGCCCCTTCCAGCACGGGGGCTGGTACACAAGGAGAGCTAAACCCTCACTGCCCACACCATAAGTAACTGGCTGATCAGGAGACTCACAGGCTGTGATGATAGCTATTGAGGAAAAATACAAGTTAATGCTTGTAGTGTTTAGTATTTCACTGACTTTGCAGGTCTAAAGCCAGTAGTCTGATTATCTATTCAGGAGATGACTATACGCACGGTAGCATCTATGGGGGATCTCCTTCTGAAGGTGGTAGCCATTATTAATTCCCTATTATCTTGTTTTGAAGTCCTGTATCATTTTCATTGTTTTGTTGGGTTGGGTTTTACTCTGGTTATTTTCTTTGATTTTATTATATCCAATAGCATGGGCAGCTATTCAAAAGTTAACAAAATATAATATGGCAACCATTTTGTATTTACTATTATTTTGTTTTGAAGTCTTTTGTTGCATTCATTGTTTTATTTTTATGGATTCTATTCTGTTCTGCTTCATTTGATTTTTACTGTGTCTGAAGGTATCTGCAGCTATTTTGAAGACAGCAAGAGGCATTATGTAACCATTGTTGATTTCCTATTGTTTTGAAGTACTGTGTCACTTGAACTGTTTTGTTTTGATTGGCTTTATTCTGTTTTATTTTGCTTGGGTTTATTCTCTTTAAAATAAAAATAAATAAATAAATATTAAGACAAACACACTAAACCTACTGTAAGACAAAGTAGGTAGAAATCTCAAGGACATGGGGTAGGATGAGTGTTCATGAACAAAAACCAAACTGCAATACAAGTACTTCAAAGAATCATCAACTGGGATCTCATCTTTTGAAAAATTTTTACACATCAAAAGTAATCACCAACAGAGTGAAAAGAAAATGCACAGATTGGGAAAAGAGTTTTGCCAACTGTCCCTCAGACAAAGAACTTTTATCTAGAACATATAAAGAACTGAAAAAAATCAGGCCACCAGATTTAAAGACCCAGTCCAAAAATGGGCATCTGAGATGAATACATAATTCTAAGATGAAGAAATGCAAATGACAATAAATATATGGAAAAATATTCAACATCATCAGTCATTTGAGAAATGCAAATTAAAACAACACCAAGTTATTATCTCATTCCAGAAAAAATGGCTAACGTCAATGAATTAACCAATAGCCAGGCATGTGGAGCACATCTATAATTCCAGCACTTGGGAGGTTGAGGCAGAAGAGTTGTGAGTTTAAGACCAGCCTGGGCTATGAAGTGAGCTCAAGGCCAGCTTGAACTGCATAGCAAGACCCTGTCTCAAAAAAGGAAAAAAAAGAAAAAAAAAAAGAAAGAAAAGAAAAGAAATTAACCAATAATATGCTGGTGGGGACATGTGGAAAAAGGAACTCTTCTCCACTGTTGGTGGCAGTGTAGACTGGTGCAACCCCTATGGAAATCACTATGGAGATTCCTCAAAAGACTAGGATTAGAGGTTCCATTTGACCCAGCTACTTCCCTTCTGGATATTTTCCCAGAAGAACTGAAAATATACCACAGTGATATATATACACATGTGTTTATAGCAGCACAATTTGTAATGGCTAAATCTTAGAAACAGCCCAAATGCCCATCAACTGAGGAATGAATAAAACAGATGTGGTATTTTTATATAATGGAATACTACTCAGCCATAAAGAATGATAAACTCGAGGTTGTTATAGGTAAATGGGTACAACTAGAAACCATACTCATAAGTGAAATAAATCAAACTTGCATGTGTTAGCACAATATTGTCTTGCTAGTGTAAAAAATGAAAAAGTAAATAAGGTCCAAAACTTACAATAGGTGTAGTAAAAGGGAAAGAAACTGCTCAAAGGGAAAGTATATTATTAGATCAATCTTACATGCCTGTATCTGGTAGCTGGAGCAATTACTTTGAGGATAACAATATGCAATATAACAACCATTGTTAATTTCCTATCATCTTGTTTTGAAATCCTATATCACCATTGTTTTTTGTTGTCATCATTTTGCTTTTGTTGTTTTTAATTGTTTGATTCTTCATTTTTCTGTGTCTTTCTCTTTAAAAGAAAAAAGAAAAAAAACAACTTTGAGTAGAATAGCACTGTTAGTTTTATGTAGAAAGCAGAAACTTAATCTACCTCCACTGAATAATTTAAATCACAATAAATAGAATGTCACAGATGATAGTGTGTAGGGCAATCAGTGTTCTAACAAGGTAAAGTTTCCATGGCCGTCAAGAGTCAGTGATGAAGATTTTAAGTAGTATCATCACCTCAACTGAATCCGGAAGGATTTTGCAATGCTTTGCACTTAGTAACGCTGAGCGCTATGACTGTAACTCAGTTTGGCTCATGTGCTGATCTTGTTTCTCAATATTCAACTTAGTGCTATCCACACTGCCTCAAGAACTTTCATCCTCAGCAATTTTTCCCCCATCTAACAGGATAGCAAAGATCCATCTGCAAATTCAATACTTGAAGTTCTCCTGCTGTTTCCAAAGACAAATACTCAGAATTTCTGTTTTTAAATTAATGATAAAACTAAAATATATGGGGAAATTACACATCTTAAGTGATCTTCAGGTCATTATGACTATGTTTCCTGGTCTGTGGTTGCTGATTTCTAACACTAACATTTCTTGCCTTTTTTTTTTTTTGTCTCTTTAAAATAAAAAAATGTAAACATAATTTTTTAACTTTACATTTTTCCAGGTTCTCATTTTGTACTATTTTAATCTGTGCTTGGAATTATAAAATCCTCAAAAATTATATTACAACTTGAATAGATAACGTTGACCTTATTCACAATGAGTTTTTAGTTTAAGATAATTAAAAGCAGGATTATATTGATAATGATTCAAGGCTCAAGGTATAAAGTGAGTAAATTTTCCTTCTCTACAGTTCATTATAGATTACAGGAAGAACATGTAAAATTTTTCTATAAGAAAGTTGTCAAAGGCTCCAGAGGCACTGAACTCCTCACAGCCAGACTCAGGGTCTGGGTGGCACCACACTCCAGGGTGCACTCCACCTAGCCACCTGGGTCCTGGAGGTTCCGGCCCCCACCCACTAAGGCAGAGAGTCTAGCACCACACTCCGGGAGTGTGCCCTTACTAGCTACACAGAGAATCAAGCTCTACCCAGTCCAGCGTCTCACCACAATCCATTAGGGGAAGGCCCAGACAGACTCACAGGACACAGAGGTACTGAGCCCAACCCAGCCCAGAGCTGCTCATCAGGGAGTGGCCAGTGTAGCTGTAGGGCCTTAGAGAACTTGAGCTGTGCCCATCAGAGCACAAGGCTCAAGCTCTGTTGTTTAGGGGTACAGCCACACAACAGGTCCTAGAGTTGCAACCCCGCCCAACCAGAAGCAAGGCCCTGGCACTATGTAGCTGGGAATCTCCCAGGCTTGCCCCACACTCCAGGGGCTCTGAACTCCTCACAGCCAGACTCAAGGTCCAGGTGGTGCCACACTCCAGGGTGTGCTCTGTCTAGCTGCCTGGCAAAACCACTTGAATAAAGCTGAATATGAGACCTTGAAGACAGCGTGGAAGCTTATGATCATAAAAGAAAAGATCTCTGAAAAATAACAAAGAAGCAAGAAACAACAATTCAACAGCTGCAAGATGATGCCAAGACAAATAACATAAGATTAATAGGCATCAATGAAAAAGCAGGGGTCCATACTAACAACCTACGAAGACTATGTGCAGAAATAATAGCACAAAATTTTCCAAACATGGGAAGAGAATCTGATACACAGATAAGTGAGGCATGCAGAGCCCCAATTACCATAAACAAAATAAATCTTCAACCACACATAATTAGGGTGTCAGAAATACAAAACAAGAATAAAATACTAAAAGCTGTCAGAGAAAAGAAACAGATCACCTATGAAGGAAAGCCTATTAGAATCACGGCAGACTTCTCAACACAAACCTTTAAGTCAAGAAGAGCCTGGAGTGAAGTATTTCAAATCCTGAAAGAAAACAACTTTCAACCAAAATTGATGTATCCTGCAAAACTATCTTTGAAAATTGATGGAGAAATAAGATACTTCCGTGACAAAGAACAACTGAAGAAATTTATGGCCACCAAACCAATACTACAAAGAGTACTAGAAGACACTCTAGAAAGAGACAAAGATAGCTACAATCTTAACAACAACAACAAAATAAAACCACTAAGCAGGGCAAATAATTAAACAGAAAATGCAGAAAACCAACAACAGAAAGATATCATGACAGGGATGAGTCAGTACATATCAGTTATATCAATCAATGTAAATGGTCTCAACTCACCAATAAAAAGAAACAGACTGGCAGAGTGGGGTAAGAAACAAAACCCAACAATATGCTGTGTATAAGAAACACATTTCACTCAAAAGGAAACTCACAGACTAAAAATCAAAGGCTGGAAAACAATACTGCATGCAACAGGAACCCAGAAAAAAACAGGGGTAGCTATTATGTTTGGAGACAATGTGAACTTCAAACCGAGAATGATCAAAAGAGATAAAGAAGGTCACTACATACTTGTTAGGGAAAACTTCAAGAGGAAGAGATTACAATCATAAATATATATGCACCAAATATGGGAGCACCCAACTATGTAAGACAACTCTTAACAGACATGAAAAACCAAATAAATAATAATACTGTTATAACGGGAGACCTTAACAACCCACTGTCGCAGAGACAGATCAACCAAACATACAATCAGCAAAGAAATAACAGAACTGAATCAAACTTGTGAACAAATGAACCTAGTAGATGTGTACCAAGTATTCCACCCATCAACACCAGAATACACATTCTTCTCAGCTGCACATGGGTCATTCTCTAAAATAGACCATATACTGGTCCACAGGACATGCTTAAGTAAATGCAAAGGAACTGAAATAATTCCATGAATATTATCTGACCATAGCGTAGTAAAATTGGAAATCAATGACAAAAAAACCCATAAGAACCCCATAAACACATGGAAATTAAATAATACTCTCCTAAACAATCAATGGGTCACAGAAGAAATTAAACAATATCTACAATTGAATGAAAATGCAAATACAAATTACCAGAACCTGTGGGACACAGTGAAAGCAGTCCTTACAGGGAAATTTATAGCACTAAACTCCCACATCAGAAAAATGGAAAGAACACACATAAACAACCTAATGCTGCACCTCAATCCTGTAGAAAAAGAAGAGCAAGTCAAGTCCAAAGCACAAAGAAAGGAGGAATTTATCAAGATCAGAGCAGAAAGTAATGCAATTAAAACTAAGAAAACAATACAAAGAATTAATGAATCATAGTGTTGGTTCGTGAAAAAGTAAATAAAATTGATAAACCCATAGCCAACCTTATCAAAAAGAGGAAAGAAAAAACTCAGATCCATGCAGTAAGAAATGAAAAGGGTGAAATCACTACAGACCCTGTGGAAATACACAAGATGACCAACACCTACTTCAAAAACCTTTACTCACATAGATTCGATAACACAGAAGAAATGGACAGATTCTTAGAAACCTACGAATTACCAAAGCTGAATCCAGAAGATGTAAAACTGCTGAATAACCCAATTTCAGCTAATGAAATTGAAAATGTAATTAGAACCTTACCAACAAAGAAAAGCCCTGGCCCTGATGTATTCACTGCTGAATTCTACAAGAAATTTAGGGAAGACTTCATGTCAACACTCCTCAAACTCTTCAATGAAATTGAAAGGGAAGTAAGTCTCCCTAACTCATTCTGGAAGCAAGTATTATCCTAATACCAAAACCTGAGAAAGACCCAAACAAACAAACAAAAAAAATTACAAGCCAATCTCCCTAATGAACATAGACGCAAAAATCCTCAATAAAATACTGGCAAATAGAATACAGCAAGTTATCAGGGAGATTATACACCATGATCAAGTGGGATTCATCCCAGGAATGCAGGGATGGTTCAACGTATGCAAATCAATAAATGAAATACACCATATTAACATGGCCAAGGACAAGAACCACATGACTATCTCAATAGATGCAGAAAAAGCTTTCGACAAAATCCAACATCCGTTCTTGATAAAAACCCTACAGAATATCAGAATAGATGATCTCTACCTCAACCTGATAAAAGCCATATATAATAAAACAACAGCCAACATCTTACTAAATGGACAAAAACTGAAAACTTTCAACCTAAAATCAGGAACAAGACAAGGATGTCCATTATCACCGCTCCTATTCAATATAGTTCTGGAAATATTAGGCAGAGCAATTAGACAAGAGAAAGAAATAAAGGGAATAGGGATAGGAAAGGAAGAAGTAAAATTATCATTATTTGCAAATGATATGATACTCTACATAGAAGTCCCCCAAAAATCCATTAAAAGACTTCTAGATGTAATAACCAAATTCATTAATGTTGCTGGATACAAGGTCAATGCTCAAAAATCAATAGCATTCCTGTACACAAATAACAAAGTCACTGAGAGAGAAATAAGGGAAACCACACTCTTTACTATAACATCCAAAAAAATGAAATACTTAGGAATCAATCTAACAAAGGAAGTAAAAGATCTATACAGTGAAAATTACATTACTCTGAAAAAGGAAATCGAAGAAGATTTCAGAAAATGGAAAGATATTCCCTGTTCATGGATAGGAAGAATAAACATTGTGAAAATGGCCATTCTCCTAAAATTATTATACAGATTTAATGCAATCCCAATCAAAATACCACTTACCTACCTCACAGAGCTAGAGAAAGCATTCCTGAAATTCATTTGGAACCAGAAAAGACCTAGAATAGCAAAGGCAATTCTGGGCAACAAAGGGAAGTCAGGAGGCATCACAATCCTTGACTTGAAACTATACTACAAAGCTCCTGTGATAAAATCAGCATGGTAATGGAATCAAAACAGGCCTGAAGATCAATGAAATAGATTAGAAGATACAGCCACAACTACAAACACACTCAGCCACCTCATCTTTGACAAAGGGGCCAAACATGTACATTGGAAGAAAGATAGCCTCTTTAATAAATGGTGCTGGAAAAACTGGCTTTCTTTATGCCATAAACTAAAACTAGATCCATATCTATCACCATGCACTAAAATAAAGTCAAAATGGATCAAAGATCTGAATATTAAAGCAGAGACACTATACTTGCTAGAGGACAAAGTAGGTAAAAATCTTGATGACATAGAGGTAGGCAGAGAGTTCATGAACAAAAATCAAATTTCACAGGAAATTCTTTCCAGAATCAACACGTGGGATCTCATCCTACTAAAAAGTTTTTGCATGTCAAAGGAAATCTCCAGCAGAGTGAAAAGAAAACCCATGAACTGGGAAAATATCTTAGCCAATTGTCCATCAGACAAAGGACTTCTATCTAAAACATATAAAGAATTAAAAGAAATCAGGCCCCTAAAATTCAAGGACCCAATCCAAAAATGGGCATCTGAGATGAATACACACTTCTCAGAGAAAGAAATACAAATGGCAAATAAATATATGAAA